>ONZH01028620.1:0-127500 GCA_900303285.1 Rhinella marina
GTGACGTGTGACCCCCTGTACGTTTTATATGTATATATATATAGAGAGAGAGAGATATTTGACTGCACTCATTTTCCCTTTTTCCCCAGATGAAGGGTAGTCCTATATTCATAGATGATTGATGGGCTGTCAGCTGGGAGCAGGTTGTGTGATGATAGACAGGAGTCTCCTCTCTATGTGAGCAGATCGATTTGTACAAATTTATTCATCAGAGTTCTTGTGTAACAAATGTCTGCCCCCATCCTCCGCTGTACAGCCCCCTTCCTGCAGCAGTCCGTGCACCTAAACAGAAATCTATGACAAACAAAAAAAGAGGCGATACAGCACCTGTTTTAGTAGCTGACTATGATATCCTGGATGCACGTCCCTTGGTGGAGTTCAGTCCATCAGCTCCAAATACAGATAATACAACAAAGTAGAAACAGCATTCAAATCTTGCGGTGAAATTAGTGACCTTTTATTCCATCAGAGCACCCAACGCCATGCTACGTTTCGGCTGTACCTGAGCCTTTGTCACGCATGCATGTACAAATGTGTACAAACCTTAAACGGAACCTGTCATATCCGAAACACCCCCTGAACTACAGTAAGCGTTGTATAGTGTAAGTGATGCTGAATCCGAATATATAAGTTTTATCTTCATACTCCCTTCCATTCGGACACTGTGCTCCCACAAACCTGCAGTAAAATACATTGACAGGACTCTTCTTTGAGTCCTCTCCATTATGTGAGTGAGCACCGGAGTCCACTGAGTGCATTTTACTGCAGGTTTATGGGAGCACAACATCAGAATGGAAGTGAGTATGAAGATAAAATACGTATTCGGATTCAGCATCACTTACACTATACAACGCTTACTCTAGTTCAGGGGGTGTTTCGGAGATGACAGGTTCCCTTTAAATACCCTAATACCAGTGACATCACTGGTAATGACCAGGAAGTGGTTGTTACATTCAATTGTTATCCATGAAGTAACATAATAAAACATGTGCCACAGAGTTGTATTCCAATATACATAGTAAATAGGTGTTATTTCATATCAGTAATCCTATGTTTGATAAAACAGAGCAGGTATAAATTTCTCTCATACCTAGAAATACTTCCGTTTGTGTAGACGCAATGTCCTCAGCCCGGTATTGTAGTATGCATGTCCGGGGTCACGTGTGCCGCCGCGATCACGTGACTAGCTCATTTGCATATATATGAACGTTGTGTAAGAATCACAAAATGTTATACAATATACACAAGATCCCATTTAAAAACGAGTCATTCACAAGCAGCTAATATTCAAAGAGATCCTTGAAAAAACATAAATGAATATCCACAGGCCAGCAATCAACTGCACGTCTGGGAGTCACGTGTGCCGCCGCGATCACGTGATTACTGACGTCAGGTTACCTAGTAACCCGACGCTACAGAGGAAAGTACGTTTTATATGCTAAATGAACAAAAGTACAATCGTATGCAGAATAGATATGTAGATCTAAGATGTAAATTCTCAGAGCTGCCATAGATTTCTGGCTTCAGAAAGTCAAAAAAACTGGTGAAAATGAACATAAACTTGTTGGGGTGACTGGTCACACCCTCTTTCTGCCATTGTCACGCCCTTTAAAACAAAAAAAAAGCGCAGTTAAAAATTTGCAAACACATAGTTTGCAACTTTTTAACGCCACTTTTTAGGAATAAGGGAAATTATAAATCTCCCCCTGATTATATTCATGGCTTATATCCAGTGGCACAACTAGAAATGACTAGGCCCTACAGCAAATTTATGAACAGGGTAATCCCCCCCCCTTTACTGGTGGGACTGGGGCGTTCTTTCTATTGCTATGTCTGTATAGCAGTTATTCACTGATAACTTAGTTATTGATATTATCTAAGGTGCTCTTGTCTCTATGGGAACACAGGTGGGCAGGGAGGTCATGTGACTGCTCCTCTAGACATGCTTGCTGCAGTGTATGCTGGGATTTTTACTTTCACTTTACAGCTGCTCCTTCCACACAGCCTGTCTGAGGGAGCTCCTTTAAGGAAGTGTGTCATGGTGAACAGGTTAGATAAATACATACAGCCAGTACATGTCAAATACTTCATGGTGTTGGCTATTGTCTGGGGTACTTTGGATTTTTAATACTTAGGGTGGCCAACCCCTTTAAGCAGAGTCCTGTAGAATACAGCTGTGATGCAGAACAGTATGTCAGGCACAATAGTTTCTGATCAACTGAATTACCGTATTTTTCGCTTTATAAGACGCACTTTTTCCCCCCAAAAGTAGGGGGGAAATTGTGGTGCGTCTTATAAAGCGAATACAAGTGAGCGCTTCCATTATGAAGCGCTCACTTGTATGTATCAGGTGCCGGACCCCCAACAGACCTCAGATCAGCCCACCCAGCCCCATAAGCATAAAATAAAAAACTCTCTTACCTGTCCTGCGCCGCAGCTCCCCTCCAGGTACGGCGCTCCTGTCTTCTCCGGGCCAGCTCTGCACTGTCCTGACCGCGTACAGCGTCAGGACGTGGTGCGCGCATTTTGAACTGATGCTGCACGCAGTCAGGTGACAGTGCAGCTCCGGCGTTAGAAGCCAGAGGAGCGCCGGACCAGGAGGGAAGCCGCGGCGCAGGACAGGTAAGAGAGGTTTTTATTTTATGCTTATGGGGCCGGGTGGGCTGATCTGAGGTCTGATGGGGGCTTATTGAGGTCTAATGGGGGTAGGGTTGGCTGATCTGAGGTCTGATTGGGCAGAGTGGGCTGATATGGGGGCACAGTGGGCTGATCTGAGGTCTGATGGCACAGTGGGCTGATCTGAGGTCTGATAGGGGCATAGTGGGCTGATATGGGGGCACAGTGGGCTGATCTGAGGTCTGATGGGGCACAGTAGGCTGATATGGGGGTACAGTGGGCTGATCTGAGGTCTGTTGGGGGCACAGTAGGCTGATATGGGGGCACAGTGGGCTGATCTGAGGTCTGATGGGGGCACAGTGGGCTGATCTGAAGTCTGATGGGGGCAGAGTGGGGCTGATCTGAGGTCTGATGGGGACACAGTGGGCTGATATAGGGGCTGATGGGCTGATCTGAGGTCTGATGGGGGCACAGTGGGCTGATATGGGCGCACAGTGGGCTTATCTGAGGTCTGATGGGGGCACAGTGGGCTGATGGGCTGATCTGAGGTCTGATGGGGGCACAGTGGGCTGATCTGAGGTCTGATAGGGGCACAGTGGTCTGATCTGAGGTCTGACATGGAGGGCTGATATGGGGGTCTGATGTGATGTCCTGAAATTTATGGGGAGTCTGATATGAGGTGTGATGAAAAATATTTTTTTCTTACTTTCCTACTCTAAAATCTGGGGTGCGTCTTATAATCAGGTGCGTCTTATAAAGCGAAAAATACGGTAATTAAATTGAATTTTAAAAATTGCAGAAAATTCAATTGAACAGTCGAGTAGAATAAAGCTGTGACGCAGCACAGTACATCAGCCACAAAAATCTCTGATCTGAATTTATTCAACTGAATTTTATAAATAGTTTGAAAAGAAAACAGTCCAGTACATCGTGCAGTAACTTTGACACAGCACAATATGTCAAGTTGGTTGGCACACTAGTCTTTGGGTTGTCTCACCTCCTTACTTACAGGCTCCCTGGCGGCTCTTGGGGCCTCGGTTCCCTGCTTGATGGGGGCGGAGCTGAAGGCACAGTGGGCTGAGAGGATGCTACCCTGCCCCTTGCGCGTGTGTGCGCGCACCCTGTTAATCGTATGAGCTTGTAGTAAAGCTCAGACAAGGTGTCCGCTCGCTCCCGTGAAACCCGCCACCAGATCAGCCAGCCTGACTGGGATCAGCAATGATGTCGAATCCAGGTGTTTAACCCTTCAGATGCTGCTGTTAATAGCAACTTTGCCATCATTGGGACAGGGAAGGGACTTCCTCTGCTTTCCGATCAGAGCACCTATGGCAAAATAGTGCGGTTCCCTGACTAAAAGGGGTCTAAAAGTTACTGTGAAAAAAGTTTAAAAAAAAAAGTAAAAATATTTGTTATATATATATATATATATATATATATATATATATATATATTAAAAATTATAATCAACCTTCCCAATTTGACAAATAGAAATAAACAATATAAAATATATATAATAGGTATTACCACGTCTCAAAATGCCAGAACTATTAACATATAAAAATATTTTTCCTGTGCAGTGAACACCGAAATGGGTGAAAAAAAATCCACTGCCATTTTTTTTGTCTCCTTGTCCCCCCCCAAAAATTGAATAAAAGTTATCAAAAAGCCATATGTACAAAAATAGAGGATCGGTTATTGTTAAAATCTCGGAAAACCCTTTTAATTCCGTCCTAGATGGATTAGCTCCACAGGATGATCATATTGCACATATCAATACAGGGGAAGGAGGAGATGTGAGCAGCAGCAGGAGTGAGACAGAGAAGAGGCCTTTATTCACAAACATACAGGTCATTATTTCTCTGTGACGTCTTCCATGAACCTGGGGCTGGTTCTGAGTGCATATGAGCAGATTCTCATCTACTTTCTGTGTGCAGTAATGGCAACTAGTCTCCACCCACCATCTCCGAGAGAACTGCAAACAAGACATTCACTATGTATAGAGGAAAACTGCTACATGATGTCAGATACAAGTGGCCAGAAATAGTGTTATTTCTCATGTACACATACTGTATTTTTGATTAATGCAGGGTTTGTTGGTTAGTGACATTTTAAGAGGTTAATTCGTTTTTTTTTTTTGTTTTTTTAGAAAAAAAGGTAAATTTGGCCAACACAGTATACAGTAAATATAAATTACTTGGTTGCAAGACTTCCTAAGGCAGCCTATGATTGTGAATTATGTGATGACGATTGGACTGATTCACTTGAATAATACATTGAGACCCTCACTAGTACTGAGAACCATGTTTTAATGCCCCTCAGTGTAGAGATGAGTGAACCAGTCGATTCATTTCAGGTCCAGTTCGTAGAATTTTTGAAAAAGTTTGGTTAAGACCCGAATCAGTTCAGGGCAAACCAAAGTTGCTCCAATTGCCCTGAAAGTTGGTATATAACCCCCTCTAGCCTCCTAGGAGTCATCATTTTTAGGAAAACTTATCTTTTTGTTCATTTTTTTATGAATTTATTTTTCACCTCCCCAAGCTTTGAAACGCAATGACAGCAATAGTAGATGATGTCTGAGTGACACTGACATGCATAGCTATGGATAAGTGGGTATGTGGCCGTAATAGTGGCAGCAACAGGAGCAGTACAGCATGGAACATACAAGGCTGTCTATGGGTAGTAAAAGTGTTAGTGGCGGTAGGGGATTAGTAACCTTACAGAAGATGATGGTCAGCAGGTCGCAGCAGTGCCATGATGGAGGCAGAAGCAGCTGTACAGAACGTCATGGTTGGAAAGTGGCATGATGCAGGCCCCAGCAGCAGCCGTAAAGAACATAATGGTAGTTAGGCAGACAGACAGCAACAGTGGCAAGGTGATGTGTATTCATCGAAATCAGTCTGATCTGTGAGAAAATGTCAGTATTGATGCAGTAATCACATACGTATGCCACTTAATAAAATTTAACCAACACACACAATATTTATAATTTCAACAATGTAGAAACTGAATACACATAAACGGACGATTGAGGCATAAGTGGCATAATATAGGCCGCAGCATGCAGCCATACAGAATGTAATGGTAGTTAGGCAGAAAGAGAGCAACAGTGCCAAGATGGGGCACCACCAGCAAGGCTAGGTCTATTCTTTGGAATCAGCCGAGTGTGAAAATCCTCCTGAATCCAGGCTTGGTTCGTTTTGACAAAAGTGAAGGACACTGGTGGAGGACAATTTGGTCCGTTTGGGTGTCACCATGCCTCCCGTGGTGATGAAAACCCTCTCCAAGATGACACTGGAGGCTAGGCAAGAAAGAAGATAGTGTGCTGTGCCAGTTCAGGCCACTGTCACAGTCTGCCTACCCAGAAATCCATGGGGTCAGGGAAAAGGGTATGCCACAGAGACTGGCCATAGTTTAGGTAAGCCTGAATCTGGGTGTTGAGGTGGGAGCTGTCGGCTTGCTGACTGGCCTCCTGGCGCGACATGTGGAAAAAAATGCTCCATCATGTTGAGGAGACTGAAATGGCTGATGTGAATTCAAGAGACTTGGCATGTCGCGGATTAAGTGGTGTAGCAGCAGACTGCTCTGTCCCTGCAGGTCCAAGAGAGCATTCCTCAACACTTAATAGTGGCTGAAGCGCTTGAACAGTCCCCTGGACTTTGCCAGCACCTTGCGCTAGCCTATATACTTGTTTAGAAAGCGCTGCACCACTAGGTTGTTGACATGCGCCATGCAGGGAGCATGTGTTATTTAGCCCAGGTTCAGGGCCGCCAGGGTGTTGCAGCCATTGTCTCTGACCACGTTGCCTAGTTGCAGTGGACAGGATGATAGCCAGTGGGATGTTTGCTGCTTGATGTAGTTGAGCAACTGCTCGCGAGTGTGGCTTCTCTCTCCCAAGGTGATCAGCTCCAACATGTCGTGGCAACGCTTAACCTGGTAACATGTCCAAAAAGGGGGACAAAAGGACCTGGCCCACATTGTCCACCACATGAGAGTACAAGGCAGGGATGGCTTTTTGGGAGAAATAATGCCAGCTAGGAATCTTCCAGTGAGGTTAAGAACATGTCATTAGCTCAAAGGCAGCAGAATTGACTAAATGGCAGCAACTGCACCGCCAGCAACTTGGCCAGGTAGAAATTAAACTTATCCTTATGTACGGATTGCTGGGCACATAGACTTGTATTCTGGCCATGCATTCTGTTATCGAGTCTGAATGGTAGAAGCAGAAAGGGACAACGATGATGTGAAAGACACAGTACTGCTCGTGGCTGCCTTAAGGGGGACCGGGAGAAGGAGGTAACTCCTGCTGCAGTGGGTGGCTACAACCCCAGTATGCCCACGGGATGGAGTGATGCGTTCAATATTGCTATGGTGCCTACGTTTGATTTTGCCTGCCCACGTCTTATTTTGCTTTTGCACAGCTTGCACAACGTAATGCTTTTGTTTTCTGGCAGCTTGGAGAAAAAATGCCAGATGCACGGGAGATACTTGCGCAGCAGAGGTAGAGGCAGCCGAGTTGGGCTTAGTTCTGACATGTGTCAGTGGCATCACTATATCCCGAAGCAGACGTGCCCCCTAGCTGTTCTTTGGGAGATACATGGCCCTCCTTCTCTGATGTTGCCTCCTTCTCAGCACCCTGATCTAGCTCCCAGGTCCTGTCCAGCAAATAATCGTTGTTGGAGTCCTCAGCCTCATCAAATTGTGGGATATCATGGTGGGTTGGCGCCCTCCTCTGCTCTACCCCGACTGCCTCTGTCGCTGCCCCCAATGGCATAGCTACGGGGGCCACTACTACTACCACCACCACCAACATGGCTATACCTGGGGTCTGCAGCCTCCACACAGACCCTGACTGCTCTCACACAAGTTATCAACAGGGAGACTCTCTTGAGTATGTTCCGTAGGGCGTGGTTGGTTTTTCTTACCACTTTTTAGGAAAAGGAAGGCCTCCTTCTAGGAAAGGGCAGTGAAGACTGGGAGGACTCCACTGAAAGCCTTCTTTGGGGCTGCAAGGAGTAGCAGCAGGAGGAATACTGTGACCCCTGGCTCCAAAGCACGTGTTGAACTCAGAGGACACCTCCATATCATCCTGCTGTGACTGAAAGGAGGAGTGAGCCATCCAGTCCACAATCTCATCCTCTTTCTCCTCAACTATAATATTCTGAAGCCAGCAGGTACAACTGCAGCCTACTACTAGTACTTCTTGATGGATAGTTGGTGCTGCTACTACCCACATTCTGGCGCTAGGTCTTTTGTTTGGAACCCTTCTGTAGCCCACCCTGTGCACTACCCTGTGTATTGGTGTAGTAATGACGTATATATGCTATACCAGGAGCTGCGCGGGGATCCAGGTAAGTATATTCAGTGTGAGGGCCCGGGCATATGGGGACATTTTAAAGTCTCAGATAACCCCTTTAATGGCAAAATTCACAACAGGTGTTTGATCTATTAATTGCCCCATTAAATTTCCTGGTTCAATTTAGAATTGGTATGTAAACAGTTCTCCTCATCATGCTGTTCACATTTTGACATCATAAGAGAAGACGACACCTAACAATTGATCAACAGTACCTCACCATTGTGAGGCTTCAAGCAAGATGTTCTCAGATGGAAGTGGCCACTGAGCTTAGAGTGTCATCAGCAGGTTGCAACAGAGATACAGAGAGACTGGAAGAGTTACAGAAAGCCATAGAAGTGGACGGCCTTTGCCCACATCCCACACTGATGACCGCTTCATTGTGAACAATGTCCTGCAGAACCGGATGATGAATGCCACACAACTCCAGGCATGTTTAAGGGAGGTGAGAGGCACCCCAATGTCACATCTGACCATTCAAAACCATTAAATCAGCGTGGTCTGCATGCTAGACGACATGCAAGGGTACCAGACCACAGGGGTCTTCGTCTTGCATGGGCCAGGGAGCAGTGGGCCTCTCTGTTGTTCACTGATGAAAGTCGATTTATGCTGAGCAGAAATGATGGCCGTTAACGATGTTGGGAGACATCAAGAAGAGCACTATGTATCATACACTGTTGTCACCATATGAGCCTTATAGTATTAGTGTGGGCAGGTGTGTCTAGTCAATACAGAACTGCCCTACACTTTGTGAATGGTACAGTGACAAGCCTGTACTACTTAAATAACATAATTCAGTAATTGTGCCTCTGAATGAACACCAAAGGCATATTTCTTCATGGACGACAATGCACCAGCTCATCGAGGTCGCATCATTAGGGAACGGCTGCTGGAGACTGGGGTACCTCAAATGGAGTGGCCTGTACTTTCTTCAGACCTGAATCCCATTGAAAACCCATGGGATCAGCTGAGTTGTTGTGAAGAGGCTCATAACTCTGTACCCCAGAACAATGACCTGAGGTCCGCCCTTCAAGAAGAGTGGAACGCCTCAGCAGACAATAAGTCGACTTTTGAACAGCATGAGAGGTCGTTGTCAAGCTGTAATTGATGCTCAAGGCCACATGACAGGTTATTGAGATATTAACATTTTTTGGGGGGTATACCCATCACTGTTGTTGGCTTTTCTTTCAATAAATTGTTTGAGATGAGGAAATCACTAGAGATGAGCGAACGTGCTCGGAATTATCACTACCGCTCGGCTCCCCTGCGCTCACATGGGCGCAGGCAGCCGCTTCCTTCCTCTCTAGAAATCACCATTGCATGCTTCTATTTAAATATCACTGTAGAGTAACCTTTTTTCAGTAGTGTATATGGAGGTTTAATAAAATTTAACAATACCCAGTGGCGTAGCTATAGGGGTCGCAGTTGCGACCGGGCCCCTAAGCCAGGGGGGCCCCGAGGGCCCCCCTTGCCACTTGCACGGCCACACCGCCAATTAGGCAGGTGCGGAGCGGTCCTGCGCACAGTTGGACGCAGCGGCGGGGGAGAGGGAGATGAGCGCTTCCATTGTGGAAGCGCTCATCTCCATAGTCATCTGTATCGCCGTCCTCAGGACGGTGATACAGATGCCTGTACTGCAGGCAGGGGAGGGAGAGGCGTCTCCCCTGCCCGTTCCTCTGATAGGCTGCAGGCCTAGTGCCTGCAGCCTATCAGAGGCCGGCTCAGGTGGCGCGATGACGTCATCGCGCCGCCTGAGCCGTACAGCGAGGGACAAAGGCCTGAAGAAGCCTGCATCGCTGATGGAGGTAAGTATAAGTGTTTATTTTTTTTTATTGTTGCAATTACGGACCGGAGCTCTATTGGGGCACTGGGGGCATTTATTACTGGAACATGGGGGCATTTTTACTGGCACATGGGGGCACTAGGGGCATTTTTACTGGCACTGGGGGCATTTATACTGGCACATGGGGGCACTGGGGGCATTTATTACTGGCACTGGGGGCATTTTTACTGGCAAATGGAGGCACTAGGGGCATTTGTTACTGGCACATGGGGGCACTGGGGGCATTTATTACTGGCACTGGGAGCATTTCTTACTGGCACATGGGACACTGGGGGCATTTTTACTGGCACATGGCATTTGTTACTGGCACATGTGGCACTTGTTACTGGCACTGGGGGCATTTCTTACTGGCACGGGAGCACTGGGGGCATTTTTACTGGCACTGGGGGCATTTCTTACTGGCACATGGGGGCACTGGGGGCATTTCTTACTGGCACATGGGGGCACTGGGGCATTTCTTACTGGCACATAATTTGGGGGGCATCTATGGGGGTGGGACACTTTTTACTGGCACATGATTTTGGGGGGGAATCAATGGGGGGAACTTCTGTGCATTATTGGGGCGTTTCTTACTGGCACATAATTTGGGGGGCATCTATGGGTGGGGAGCACTTCTTACTGGCACATTATTGGGTTGAAATTTTGGGGGCACTTCTGGCACATTATTGGGGCACTTTGTACTGGCACATTATTGGGGGGCATTATGGGGGCACTTCTTACTGGCACATTGGAAGCATTATTACTTCTGGGGCATAGTGCGGACATTAGTACTGTTGGGGGCACTATTACTAACAAGTGCACTCTGGCAGAGAATTATTAGTTGGGACTTTGGGGGCACTATTACTGTCGGGGGCACCCTGGCACAGTATCAGCATAGCACACTTATTTCTGGGGGATGTTATGGTCACACTATTACTGGACACTATTTGCTGGGCGCAGTTATTTTAGGACACTGTGTGCCAATAATTATTGAAGGGGGAACTATCTGTGTGGTACTAGTGGCACAGTACAGGGGGTGGTAGGATGATTTGTCCAGAAGACGATGATGTAAAAGTAGTAAACTAAGATTTTTTTTCTGTCAAACTGCAGAGATGAGAAATGGCTGGAAAATGGCATCTGGTCTGAAAGGAGAAGATGAGGAAAGAGAAGATCTACATCAGAGGAGACGTCACTGGATGTTAGAGGTGTGGGGCGCTGTATTATACTGGATGTAAGAGGTATGGGGCGCTGTATTATACTGGATGTAAGAGGCGCTGTATTACCCTGGATGTAAGAGGTATGGGGCTGTATTAGGCTACATTCACACGAACATTGTGTTTTGCAGACCCGCAAAAAAAGGTTGATGTTACGTATGGCATCCGTTTTTTTTGCAGATCCACTGTAACAATGCCTATCCTTGTCTGCAAAACGGACAAAAATATGAATGGACATACAGATGCGGACAGCACGTAGTGCTCATTGAAGTGAATGGGTCCGCATCTGAGCCGCAAAATATGCAGATCGGAGGCCGCAAAAACAACTGTTGTGTGAATCTAGCCTTACCCTGTATGTTCTGTAGTGATATACGTAATGTTAGGAGGGAAAAGGTTGGGGGGGGGGGGGGGGTTCCCAAGCTGAACTCTTGCACCAGGGCCAATGAGCCTTTAGCTACGCCCCTGACAATACCCAAAACAAAATTAACATTCTGACCGTGTGGAAACTGAAAATACGTAAACAGACGACTGAGGCTTGACGCTCAATTTCACCTTAATACACACAGGTAGATTTCTGCCAACACCTTGGATATTACTGCAGTAATCACATATATATGCAGCTTAATTAACCCCTTCCCGACCGGCGCCGTACATGTACGGCGCTCGGGCGGTGCGGGGACATGACGCCCGCTCGCGGGTGCGGCGGGTGTCATGGCCGGCAAGTCTCTGCTGTTTCTAACAGCAGAGACTTGCCGCTTCTTACCTCCATCTGCGGAGACTTCCTGGGCCTTCTGATGCCGTGATAACACGTGATCACGGCATCAGGATGCGTCTGAACCCGGAAGCCTACGCTTCCGGGTGGTGTACAGACGCCCCGATTGGCCAATCGGGGTGTCTGTACACCATATGAAAACTGTAATCCTCGCTGGTGAGGATTACAGTTTTCAAACTGCAATTCTTATTCTGGCCACTAGATGGCAGGCCAGGATAAGAAATGAGCAATTCATGGATTTAACTGCATCTAGTAAATCCATGATTGCTCATAAAGAAAAAAAAAACAAAACACAATATATGAGCTCATATTTGAGCTTTAAAATAATCACCAAAAAATTTAAAAAAATGTTAAAAAATATATAAAAAATAAAAAAGATATAAAAGTTCAAATCACCCCCCTTTCCGTATAAGTAAAAAATAAATACCTAAATAACCATAATATTAAAATAACCGGATTCGTACTGACCAGTAGAATGAAAGTAACCGGTCAGTTTTAATGCACATCGAACGCTGTAAATAAGAAACCCGTAGAACTGTAGCGGAATAGCGGTTTTCTTGCAATTTCACCCCATTTGGAATTTTTTTCCCGCTTCCCACTACACCATATGCAATATTAAATGGTGGCATTGGAAAGTACAACTTGTCCCGCAAAAAAGAAGCCCTCATATAGCTATGTGAACAGAAAAATAAAACCGCTATGGCTGTTTGAAGGCAGGGAGCGCAAAACGAAAATGCAGAACCGAAAAAACCTCCGGGGTAGAAAGGGTTAAATTGAATTCCCCCCCCCCCCCAAAAAAAAAAAAAAAAAAAAATTAATTGTAACCATGTGGAAACTGAATATACGTAAACAAACGAATTGGAGGAAAAAATGAAAGTATTTGCTTGCAGGTAGCTGCTTTTGAGGTCTTTATGGCAACAGCTGAAGTTTTGCTAGCTCCTCACACCTTCCTCCCTGGCTGATAGCCTCCATGCCTCCTTATTCTACACACACAGCTTTTCTCTTCACTCTCCCTGGCCATAAGCTTGATTGATTTCTGATTGTCCCTGATTGTTTTTTTCACACTCCATATCCATACTCGGTTTCCTGTAAGACACTGTAACCCAAACACCCTTATTCACAGCCCAGCACGGAATGGCGTTTTGCTAGGGCACCTCCCTGCCTGCTGCAGCACAGATTGGCTCATCCAGGCTGACTGTCATCCTGGGAGTCAATTAGGTCAAGACCTCCCCCCCCCCACACACACACACACACACCCACACACACCATTTCCTCTCAGGGCCTTCCTAGTGCTTTTTTACCGCTGACATATGCACTAAAATGTTTTAGTGGATTCATCCAAGACTAACTTGAAAATATTGGGGTTCATCTGCCATCCGAAAAATAGCAAACTTTGGACCAAACCGGTTTGCACTTCCTTACCTCAGAATCTCCTTTAATTTGCTTTTTCTTAAAGGCAGTCTTTCACCTGTTTTTCACCAATATAACTAAGAGCACTGCCCCACAGAAGATTACATACACATCCCAGACATACCTGTGTGCACTTTTGTCTGAATTACATGTCCAGGAAAAGCACTTTTATTCTGCTACAAAACAGTTCCCAAGTTTCCAGCTCTGCTGCTACAAGTGCTCAAAGCAAACCAGACCGAAGAGGGGAGGGCTGCTTTAGCTGCTCATATCTTGGGATTGGTAGCAGATAGAAAGATGGTTATGATTTGAAAGCTGGCGTTCCAAGCTTTCAAATGATTCCAAAATCACAGCATTACATCCAGTATATCAGAAGATATAGCTGTTAGAAATCGAGTCAGGAGAGAAAGCTGTTTTTAGTTTCACTTTCAGCTGGGCACTTGAGAGCTGTTTTCTAGCAGAATAAAAGTGCTTTTTCTGGACATGTAATACAGACACACAGTGCACACAGGTATGTCTGGGATGTGTCTGCAATCTTCTGTGGGGCAGTGTTGTTAGTCATATAGGTGAAAAACAGGTGAAAGACTCCCTTTAACCCCTTAGTGACCAGCCTGTTTTGGGCCTTAGTGACCAAGCATTTTGTTCATTTTTTTGTCGTCACCTTGCAAAAGCTATAATTTTTATTTTTTATTTTTACATCAATGTAGACCTTTGAGGGCTTGATTTTTGCAGTTGCAGTTTTTATCAGTACCATTTTTGGGTAAAAATAACAAATAGATTAACTTTTATTAACTCTTTCTGTGGGAATAGGAAGAAACAGCAACCCCGCCCAAGGGTGCACCACCAATGAGGCCAGGTGAGGCGATCGCCTCAGGCAGCACCAGGTAGAGGCAAGAGAGGGGCAGCCGAAGGACCAAGGGCTAAAGGGGAGGGGTTAGGTTAAGAAATTGGCATTGGGGAGGGAAGGGCGCCATTTCAGTTTTCGCCTTAGGCAGCAGAAAGGCTAGGTGCACCCCTGACGCCGCCATTAAGTTTTTAATTTCTAAATTAGGCGACATTCACTTTATAGCATAAATAACATGATAACTTTGCTCTCTTGGTCAGTACAATTAGAGCAAAACCAAATTAAAGGGGTTGTCCATACCATAAAGGTGGTGGGGATTTTATTTTTGCAATTTTTTTTAATTGAAAAGCTTTTTTTTCGATGGATAAAGGTGTTTTTTTTTTTAACATGGGTTTTTTTAATAACATTTTTTACACTCTTATTTGTACCGCTTTATTTATTTATTTATTTATTTATTTATTTATTTGTACCGTCTCACAAGAGGACTTTGGCATGCAATCCTTTGACCACTTCTGTAATACACTGTACTACTTATGTAGTATGGTGGATTATGTTAATAAACAGGCACTCTATCAGACTGTGCCTCTAGCATGGCCTGACAGGAATACACTGATGGGCGGGGAGCCCGCACGGCTACTCTGTGAAGACATTGGCGCTTCACTCCCTCTGAAACCACTTAGTTGCCATGGTTGCTATTAACCACGGCATCTAAGGGAGTTAAATGGCTGGGATCAGCAATTCTGCTGATCTGGCCCGTTAGATCAGGAGCTTGGCCATTATGTGAAAGCCAAGTTCCTACTCTCCTCTGCTTGGTAGACCTATGCAGAGCTTAGAATATGCAGCTGTTAAATGGCAGATGCCTAGCCTAAGGCCCTTTTGTGAATGCCAAGAAAAGGTTTATTGGTGGCCACTACTGGATTAAAGTGGCCCTAAAAAAACCTGAAAGTGGCACAATGTTGTAAGTAGAAGCCAGGACCAACACAAGTAGATGCGGTCAGCAATTTGCTAGTCATGCACATGTTGCTAGTAGGTCGGTCAATGCAGACATGCATTGATAGGCCAAGACTTTTCAGTAAGCAGGTCTAGTGCACAAGAAATCAAGTCACTGCACTGGTAGAAGTCAGCATTGACAGCTGCGGATTTAAAATCACACCACAGATGAAATCCGCAGCTTTTATATAGCAGCAAAGTGGATGTGATTTTAACTACTTCCCTACCACCGTATGACTATATATGTTGGCGATATACAGCAGATACCCAGGGCTAATATCTGCAATCAGCCAATCACAGATATTTAAACCAATTAACACAATTAAATGTCCCTCCACTTCTACGAACACATTGCACACTGGTATAGTGTATTGATGCAGTACAATGTGTTGGTTTAAAATGGTATATTGATACAGTACAAAACATTGACATAAACTGGTATATTAATGCAGTAAAATGGGTTGAATAAAACTGGTATAATGATATGGTACAATGCATTGAATTTAACTTTTGTATTGATGAAGTACAATTCATTTAATTAAACTGGTATATCATCGCAGTAAAATGAGTTGAATTAAACTTGTATATTGATGTAGTACAATACATAAAATTAAACTGGTATATTGACACAGTACAAAGTGTGTAATTAAACTAGTTTATCGATGCTGTACATTGCATTGAATTGCCATATTGATGCATGGAATTAAATTGTTATATTCATTGAATTAAACTTGTGTATTGGTGCAAAAAATGCTTTGAATTACAGTGGGGAAAATAAGTGTTTAGTATACTGGCGATTTTGCAAAGAATGAATTTACAAAGAATGAAGAGGTCTGTAATTGAGTTGATAGCAAAAAAGTTCTATTTTGGTCTCATCTGACCACGTGACCTTCTCCCATACCTCCTCTGGATCATCCAGATGGTCATTGGCGAACTTCAAATGGGCCTGGATATGTGCTGGTCCTGCAGAATTTTAATGACGGCATAGTGTGTTACTAACGGTAATCTTTGAGACTGTGGTCCCAGCTCTCTTCAGATCATTGACCAGGTCCTCCAATGTAGTTCTGGGCAAATTCCTGACCTTTCTCAGAATTATCCTTACCCCACAAGGCGAGATCTTGCAGGGAGCCCCAGACTGAGGAAGCTTGACAGTCATCTTGTGTTTTTTTCCATTTTCTAATAATTGCTCAAACAGTTGTTGCCTTCTCACCAAGCTGCTTGCCTATTGTCCTGTAGCCATCCCAGCCTTGTGCAGGTCTAAAGTTTTATGCCTGGTGTACTAAAGCCTCATTCACACGTCTGTGTCCGTTCTCAAATCCGTGAGCAGGTGGTCAGTGATGCATCCGTGAAGCTGTCCGTGAAGGATCTGTGTTGGGTCCGTGTATCCGTTTTTTGCTGTCCGTGTTGCATCCATGTTTCACTGACCCTGAACAGCTGAAAAATAATTTTCAAAGCATCTCTTCTTAATGATCCATGAAACACGGATGCAACATGGATGGCATCCGTGTTGCATCCGTGGTTTTCACTGACCCATAGACTATAATCGACGTGATAGATCCATGAACACGGATAAAATAGAGCATGCATCTGTGCTAAAAACACGGACCGTGCTAAAACACTGATGTCTGAATACACACATTAAAATGAATGGGGACGTGTGCTGTCCGTGGAGAACACGCACAGTGCACATGTGAATGAGGCTTTAGACAGCATTTTGGTCTTGAACATGGTGGAGAGGTTGGAGTGTGATTGATTGTGTGGACAGGTGTCTATTATACAGGTAACAGATGCAATTAATATAGGTAATGAGTGCAGAGTAGGAGGGCTTCTTAAAGAAAATCTAACAGGTCTGTGAGAGCCAGAATTCTAGCTGGTTGGTAGGTGATCGAATACTTATTTCATGCAATAAAATGAAAAATCATTATTTAAAAATCATACCTATGATAAACATTACAGACCTCTCCACTCTTTGTAGGTGGGAAAACTTGCAAAATCACCAGTTCCAAATACTTATCTTCCCCCACTGTCAGTATATTAATGCAGTGCAATCCATTTATTTAAACTAGTATACTGATGTAGTAAAACGCATTGAATTAAACTGGCATATTAACGCAGTAAAATGAGTAGAATTAAACTGGCATATTGATGTAGTTCAATTAGTTAAATTAAAATAGTATATTGATGTGGTACAATGCGTTAAACTAGTATATTAACACAGTAAAATGAGTTGAATTAAACTGGTATATAGAATTTGGTATATTGAATTAGTATATTGAAGGAGGAGCAAGGTTGCATAGAGTGGCTTGGTTCATTTAAAGGGGTTGTCTGAGTTCAGAGTTGAACCCGGACATACCCAGAATTTCACCCAGGCAGCCTACCTGACAAGAGCATAGGAGCATTTTGTGCTCCAATGCTCTCCTTTGCCCTGCCCTGAATCGCGCAGGGAAAAGGCATTTTGTGCAGTTCCTGTGACGAACCAGGCCCTGCCAGGCGGAGGCTTCCACCCAGCAGTGAGCCCATTGACGTCACCGGAACTGATGGGCGGGCTTTAGCGCTGCCCTAGCTTGTAAAACGTCTAGGGCAGCACTAAAGCCGGCTCATCAGAGGAAGGAATTGTAGCTGGTTTAGCAGTGAATTTCCAGGTGATAAATTCCATTTAACGTCCAAAAACGTAATTTATAGAATATTTTATATATGCTATTCTGAAGTTACTTGCTAATAAGGAGTAAAATTGGCCTATGGTAAATTTAAGAAGTCATTCCTCTGACCCCCCCCTCCCCCAAACCTGCTGTACTTCAATATACTGACATTTTTCAATTTGAATATACTAGTTCACCTTCACTCATTGCTTGCATATCCAAGGGATAACATTAAAACATTGAAAAACCTTAGGACTATTTATTTTGCTCATTTATTTTATTGTTCATTGTTCAACTAAATGGATGTTGTATTTTTGGTACTTTGTATTGGAGTGAATAATTCTATCATTGAATAGATGAAGGAACCTGAACTGACCTGTTAGGATCTTGGCATCCACAGTATACAAGTTCGTACTTGTCTACTGATACTTACCTATGACTGCAGTGGTCAGTCATTACATGTGAAGTTGTCTCTGGAGAATATAGAATTATATATATATTCCTTCCACATCAGTGTCATTAGCCTACACATGGCATCATACATTGCCTACTGAGAGGTCAGAAGATTGAACTCTCTTCTCATCATGCATATTATGTATGTTATATTTATTTTTTTGGCTGCTGTAGGACTGCCAGGGAATCTTCTACTATTTTATGTAATTGCCGTTGGCTCTGAAAAGGTTGCTGCTTATGAGATATTTTTCATGCATCTCTCTGTGGCAAATATGTTGCAGCTTATCACACGTATCTCAACTTTAATAGTTCCATACCAGGACAATATATGCTATCCAGTGTCTGTTCCCTGCAAATTGTCTCTCTTTATATTATTTTGTAGCAGGAAAGCAAGTATTTGGATTACCTTAATGCTGGATGGTTTCCATTTGGTGAAACTTACCGATAAGAAAGGATTTTTGAGCTCTGTGCTTTTGAGGAAGTCCTCTGTGAACCTGTGCCTGGCTCTGAACTGGTTGATATGGATAGCAGCGGGTGTGCCATACCCTTCACTTGTTCCTTCAGACCGACCAAGACTAATCAGCGTCCACATGAATACTACCTGCTTCTGTTCTGTTTTTGATGTGCTGACCGAAAAAGATTTCTTTTTGAAAACCTACGATATGGTATTCGGTACTGTATTTCAGTGTCTGGCTATCATCTTTATGTGTTTGGTGGACATGAAGGTTCTATGGATTCTTCAAAAGCATAAACATGCTTTAGTTTCACTTGCCCCATCACAAGGACAAAGGAGTCATAAGCGCGAAGTCCATGCCATTAAAGTTATCACAAGCTTAGTGGTGTTTTTTGTCATCTACCATCTTATAGATTCATTGCTTCGAAACTACTCAAATGAATTTGCAAACCATGCTCGAAGAGTGATTGAACACTTCTATCCTGCTGTTTCTCCATTCATTTTCGGGCTTGGAGACCAGAGATTCAGAAAGAGAATAAGGTCCATCATGTTTTATAGACCTTGTAAAACAACTGAAGTAAAAGAAATAATAACTGTTTCTTAAAGGGGTTGTCCTGTGAAAAATATTCTACAGTTATCAAACCAGAATCTGAATCTGAATACTTATGCAATTGCATGTAATAAAAAATTTATTAGAGCTACCGAGTTATGCAATGAAATCTACCTGTATAGCGCCACCTGTTGTTTGCTCTTTTTCTAATTTCTCTGTCCTGCTCGCTGAGATGGAAGCTCAGTTCCATCCTTCCAACTGCCACCAGCTGCGGCAGACAGGACAAATCCCCTGAGAAAGGACATGCCCCCTAAGCTGCCAGCTTCAAATAAATCTAGCCGAACAATGAATGTGGAGATCTCTGGATCCATGTGAGTTACAGGGCTGGTTCTAGCTTTGTTAGAAATAAGTTGTCATGTACTAGATTATGTATGATTTTCATTTTTACATCAACCATGGCATAACCCCTTTAAGGTATATACTGTACATCTACTGTTAAATATATAATTCATAGAGTGAATGGGTAATGTAATAAAGAGCAGTTTTAGTGTTAATGTAATTGGGAATTATGAATTTCCATTGTCCTATGTTTACCTCTGCTCCACCACAAGTCCGAGTCATACGCATAAATCATCATGATTAGCCCTAAAATGTGCATTTTTTTTAAAGCCGTAGTCAGTGCTTGTAATGATTGCAATGTACGGAATATATACTGTAGGTACACTGTATCTGATGTCTGGTCACATCATATTCAGGTTAGTATAAGGATAACAGTGACAGCATTATGTCACTGTTATCCATTACATTCCAGTACTGTAAGGGTTACATAGCATCATAAATCAATATGATGCTATGCGATCCCCGTCAGTGCCGGGAGTCCAGCCCTGCAGATGCGTTGCGGGAGACGCGCGTGTCTCCCGCTCGTCTGCAAGGGGCCTTAGAGGCATTCCGTTTTGATCCATCATAATAGAAGCCTATGGGAAAGCATAACTGATCCATCTGGTTTCCGTTATGCTGGACAGAAAACAAAGTCCAGTCGGCCATTTTTGGCAAATCTGACATGCCACTTTGTGGTGATAACTTTAAAACGCTTTTACTTATCCAAGCTATTCTGAGATTTTCTCGTCACATATTGTACTTTATGACAGTGGTAAATTTGAGTCAAAATATTTCATTTTTATTTATAAAAAAAAATACCAAATTTAACAAAAATTTAGAAAAATTAGCAAATTTCAATTTCTCTACTTTTAAAATACATAGTAATACCTCCAAAATAGTTATTACTTTACATTCCCCATATGTCTACTTCATGTTTGGATCATTTTGAAAATTCCATTTTATTTTTTTGGGACGTTAGAAGTTTAGAAGCAAATCTTAAAATTTTAACAAAATTTCCAAAACCCAATTTTTTAAGGACCAGTTCAGTTATGAAGTCACTTAGTGGGGCTTACATATTAGAAACCACCCATAAATCACCCCATTTTAGAAACTACACCCCTCAAGCTATTCAAAACTGATTTTACAAACATTTGTAACCCTTTAGGTGTCCCATGAGAATTAAACGAAAATGGGAATGAAATTTCAAAATTTAACTTTTTTTTTTAATCAGATTTTAAATTTTAATCCATTTTTTCTGCAACACATCAAGGGTTAACAGCCAAACAAAACTCAAAATTTATTACCCTGATTCTGGAGTTTACAGAAACTGAGCATATGTGCTCATAAACTGATGTATGTGCGCTTCAGAGTGGAAGGAGCACCATATGGCTTTTGGAGAGCAGATTTAGCTGGAATGGTAATTGGGAGCTATGTCGCATATAAAGACACCCTGAGTGGTGGCCCTACAATGGAAACCCCCGAAAAGTGACAGCATTTTGGAAACTACACCCCTAAAGGAATCTGTCAAGGTGTGTAGTGAGCACTTTGACCTCAAAGGTGATTCCTAGAATTAGGAAACACTTGGCAGTGAAAATGAAAAATTTACACCCACATTTTCACTTTTCCAAAGGGTAATGGGACAAAGTGCACCCCATATTTTGTTCCCCATTTCCCCCCGAATACGGCAACACCCCATATGCGCTCAAAAAATGATGTATGGGCGCACATCAGGCTTCAGAGTGCAAGGAGCACCATATGGCTTTCTGAGATAGGATTTAGCTGGAATGGTAATTGGAAGCTATGTTGCATATGAAAACACCCTGAGGTGGCCCTACAGTGGAAACCCCAAAAAGTGACCCCATTTTGGAAACTACACCCCTAAAGGAATCTTTCAAGGTGTGTAGTGAGCACTTTGACCTCAAAGATGTTTCCTAGAATTACGAAAAACTTGGCAGTAAAAATGAAAAATTGCAATTTTTTTCACAAAAAAGTTGCTTTACACTCACATTTTTCACTTTCCAAAAAGGTAACGGACCAAAATGCACCCCACATTTTGTTCCCCATTTCCCCCCGAATACGGCAACACCCCATATGCGCTCAAAAAATGATGTATGGGCGCACAGCAGGGCTCTAGAGTCAAACGGCAAAATATGGATTTTGCTGACTTGAATTAGCAGACACGGATTTTAGGTGCCATGTCGTATTTAAAAAAATCCTGAGATCCCCCGTACGAACATTTTAAGTGGTGGAAAGGTTACTTTTCAGCAACCAGGTGTCTCACAGAAGGCAGAAACACTTGTTAAAGGATTTCAAAGCACACATTTATGAAAATGAAAAATTACTAGCAGACCCCAATTTTTTACTTTCACCCCAGTATGTGTTCCCCATTTTCTCCCCATTCAGGAACCACCCCATATGTGCTTGTAGCCTGCTGTATGGACGCATAGCAGTTAAACAGCAAAATATGGATTTTGCTGGCCTGAATTGGCAGCCATGGATTTTAGGTGCCATGTCGCATTTTAAAAATTCCTGAGGTCACCAGAAATTAAAAACCCCCAAGAAGTGACCCCATTTTTGAAAGTGCACCCCCGTATGAACATTTTAAGGGGTGGAAAGGACACTTTTGACCTAACAGGTGTTTCACAGAAATTAATATGTAGTGGTTGGTGAAAAGTGGATATGTAAGCTAAATCAGAGGTATAAGGTGGTAAAACTACAGGGTACATCAATGATGAAATTAAATTAATACTCCATGGATGAGTGGTAGATTTTAAAACACTCCTGCATGCACAGGCCAGGTTTTTCAGGGCAGGTTTCAAAGTGGTAAATGGTGTATTTCCTTATCCTCCTTTTTGAGTACACCCTGCATCTTTTTGGGTCCTTCCCTTCCTTGCTGTCTGGGGGACTTGACCTGAAAAATGTTGCCCTGGTACAACACGGGCACCATGACTTCCTGAAGTACTGGGACGCTTCCCGGCCTGGCTTTGAAAAATGAGGGCCTTGATAACCACCTCTTGGAACTTAAGGAAAGTTCCTGTGTGGCCTGCAGATTGAAATAGCACGTACGCATTGCTTTTTGTACCACACTTTCGTTTTTCGTTTGGCACTGTAGGGCTTCAGAAGTTGATCTGAAAGATCCACCCCTCCCATGTGCCTGTTGTAGTCCAGGATACAAACTGTTTTGGGGGTAGTGGTACCTCGTACAAGAGCAGGGGAGCTGGTGTTAGTGTGAAGTGTGGTCAGTACAAGGACATCCCTCTTGTCCTTGCACTTAACCACCAGCATGCTCTCATGGAGGAGAGCCCTACTTTCACCCATTCTCAGTGGTTGCCCTACCAGGGATCTAGGGAGGCTTCTCTGATTTTTGCGCACTGTGCCAGAAGCCACAGTACCTCTGGCAGTTAGGGACATGAATAGGGGTATGCTGGTATAATAGTTATCCACATAGAGGTGGTAACCCTTATCCAGCAGTGGGTGCAGTAAGTCCCACACGATCTTCCCACTAACTCCTAGGATGGTAGGGCATTCTGGGGGTTCTATCCGGGAATCTTTCCCTTCATAAATGCAGAACTTGTGGGTGTACCCGTAGCCAATCTCACAAAGTTTATAAATCTTTATGCCATACCTTGTCCGTTTGCTAGGCAGGTACTGGCAAAACCTAATGCTCGCTTTGAAAAGTAATAGGGACTCATCTACACAGACATTTTTATCAGGGGTGTATACCTCAGCAAACTTGGTGTTAAAGTGGTTAATGACAGGCCTAACCTTGAACAGATGGTCAAATGTCGGGTCATTTTGAGGTGGGCACTGTGCATTGTTGTTGTAGTGTAGGAATTTCCGAATTGACTCAAATCGCTTCCGGGTCATGGTCTTACTATAAATTGGAGCCTGGTAAAAAAATGTCCAAACTCCAATATTGTCTAACGTTTGGCTTATTTACAACTCCCATATGCAGCACAAGTCCCCAAAACATCATAAACTCTGCTGCATTTACTGGGGTCCAACCTAGGGGTCTAGCGTATGCCGATGTAGGGTTCTGAGCAATGAATTGTTTCGCGTATAAATTGGTTTGGGGCACCATTAAATTTACAAAATCTTCAGAGAAGAAGATTTTGAAAAAATCCAGAGCTGCTCTCAAAATCCGGAATTTGGGGCTGATAATCTTCAGGGGGTGGTGTCCATAAGGGTTCACTCTGGGGGGCTACCTCCGCTTCTACCCTGGGGCTCCTTCTAGAGGGTCCCTCATCAGAGGTTGATGAGGGGGTAGAGGAGTAGAAGAAAGTGGCATCCTCTTCTCCCTAACTGGCAGACTCAGTATCAGAGGCAAGATACGCATATGCCTCTTGAACTAAGTATACTCGTTGGGACAGACGGGCCATTTTTATTTTATTGGGGTGTGACGTGTGAAATGTGTAAACCTTTATTTAGTGTGAGGGATGTGTATGTTGTGTTTTCACACTTGAAGGGGCTTATAATAAATTTGAAATACAGAGAAAAGGAGTAGAAAAAAAAAGTAAAAAAAAAATTACAGGTGCAGGCTGCACGCAAAAAGATGTTGCATGCGTGCAAAAATCTACACTGGGGGTGTGGCCGGATGCCGTCAGGTGCAGACGTGTAGCTGCTGAGCTCCGTCTGCCCCAGGCTCCATTTCGCTAAATTAGCACGCACTCACCGCCGAGATGGGGAAGAAAAGAGCCCAGAAGCCGCTCAGGGGAACTCCTGACACGCTGCTGCCGTTTCAAGCCAGGACACTGGAGAGTTTTCTCTGCAGAATCCAACATGGCGGCGCCGAGTGCCGCGCTGATGCAGGAGGCTGAAGCGCCTTCCTCTCTCTCCCCACAGCAAGAGTGGATAAGCTCTTTCCCGCTCCAGCGGCACCCCCAGTCTGTAAGTGCTACGCAGGGCACCCCAGCCTGGCAGCAGACCTCAGACCCCACAGGGGTTGAAATCATCGAGCCCCGCATGAGCCCCATGATCAGGGGAGCAGAGGCCCCTGCTGTTAGCCTATAGCCAGTAACAGCCAGTGATGTGGCTTTGACCGCAGAGGACTTCCCTGACCTACCATCCCCCAGGGGGACTCATATCGGACCCCAGCCCTCAGGAGTCTCCCCACTCCTCCTAGAGGGCCAGCCAGACAGCCTCTACTCTCGGGTGACAGAAAAGAGCAAGCCCATCTCTACCCGGGGCTCCTTATCGCCCCCCTTACCCAGTAGGCGTCTTCCTGAGCTTCCTCAGAGAGCAGACAGCCCTGCAGCACCTCATATCTCCCACTCTTTACCTGGTGTTTCCCCCATGGGCTCACTGGATGCTGGCATCCCACAGTTACTGAGACCCCGACATCCCTCGCACTGTGGCTCATCCTCATCTACAGGGTCAGAAGGATCTAGACCCCTCATAGATCCCTCCCATGATTGGTGGTCCTATATACAGAAGCTTCCTACTAAGCAGGACTTCCGGGCCCTAATTTTGAAAGTTAAGGATGCCTTCAAGGAGGAGATCTTCGCCATCCGACAAGATGTTCAGAATGTGGGCATGCGAGTTCACCAGCTTGAAGATGACCATAATGCCTCTCGCACAGTTATCCGCTCGCTACAAAAACAAACTTCCTCCCACTCCCTCCAACTGCGCGACCTGCATAACCATGTGGAAGACCTAGATAATAGAGGACGCCGCCACAACATCAGAGTCCGGGGCATCCCAGAAGCCCAGGGAGAGGAGGATGTTCGGGCTATTCTGCTTACTATCTTCAACTCTGTTCTCGACAGACCACCCACACATCCTATACTGATGGATCGAGCACATCGAGTGCTCAGACAAAAGTCGCCCCAAGGCCCTCCAAGAGACATCATATGCTATGTCAATGATTTTGCTCTCAAAGAGGACATTATGACAAGACTCAACATGTGGTTGTATCATCTGATCCATAAAGACCAAGTGGGATTTGTTAAATTCCGCCAAGCTGGGGATAATACTAGGAGAGCGATTGATCTGGTGGACATTGCAAATAGGGCAGGAGTGGAGGCCCTACTGCTTAGCCTAGATGCTGAAAAAGCATTTGATCGCTTGAATTGGGATTTTATGTTCAGATCGCTACATCACTTTGGTTTCAAGGGACCTTTCTTGACTGCCCTGAGGGGCCTCTACTCCTCTCCTTCTACTGTGGTCAAACTACCCCATGCACACTCACCGCCTCTCCAAATTCTTAACGGTACGAAGCATGGCTGCCCGCTATCGCCCCTATTGTATGTGCTCAGCATAGAACCACTGGCGGCATTTATACGTAACTCCCCAGACATTCGGGGAATTCTAGTTCAGGATAAATCTCCCTTTTTGCGGATGATGTTTTACTCACCTTGACAAAACCTTTTATTTCCCTCCCAAACCTTCATTCGGTACTGGGCTGTTACAGTAGACTGTCCAACTACAAAGTTAATGCCTCTAAATCGGAAGCTCTACCTATTAACATCCACCCTGATAGGCTTGCTCTTTTACAGAGGCAATTTTATTATACCTGGAGATCCCATTCCATAAAATATTTGGGAGTGCAGATCACTCTACGCTATTCTGAATTATACAAGGCTAATTTTCCATCGCTGAGTGATCAAGAGTGATTTAACTCACTGCTTGGTCGTATAGCGGCCATTAAAATGTCAATTCTCCCTAAATTTTTATACTACTTCGAGACACTCCCGGTGAGGGTGCCAGCTACGGTTCTCCGCTCTATACAATCCTGTTTTACAAAGTTTGTTTGGAACTACAAACGACATAGGATCCCTGTTCGGACTTTGATGGCTCCAGTCATGAGTGGAGGCCTAGCTCTACCTAACATCGCCAGCTATTACTTGGCTGCACACTTGAGACAGATTCCCTCCTTGGTCGACGTTCCACTCTTACAACCGGTGGACTGAGATCGAGAGACTGTGGCTGGCACCGACTCACTTGGGGACTTTAATATGGGGACCGCCTGTATCTATCCCTTCTTCTGTTCTTCTCGGCCCAATAGGCTTCACTAGGGAACTCTGGTACAAGAATAGGATGAAATACAACCTGGCCACTCTACAGTCCCCTCTCTCTCTCTCTCTTTCTTTCTATATACTCCTCTTTTACCTGGAAGTTCTGAGGCAGGTATAGTGAAACCCTGGTCGGGAGCTGGGCTGTACCGTCTGATTGACCTGAAGGATCAATTTACAGGGCAAATTTACTCTTTTCAGGAGCTCCAAGCAAAATACTCATTGCCCTCCTCCTTGATGTTTCAGTTCTGACAGGTGGACGGTTATTGTAGAGACGTACTAGGCTCACTGACGTTCCCCTCCCTCTCCCCGTTCAAACGTCTGTGTACTCACAGCCCCTCCTCTAAGGGCCTCATAACTGACATCTACCAAATACTAATGTCTTTTGATTTCCCAGTGGGATTTAAACACCCTTATATGTCAAGGTAGGAGGAGTGGTTGCAGAGGGAGCTTCCCCCAGAGACCTGGCGGACTATTAGGCGATGGGCGCAAACTAGTTCGTCCTCAGTTTATTATAAGGAAAACCAAGTCAAACTATTGATGTTTTGGTATCACATACCTGCATTACTGCATGCCATGAATCCAGCTGTTCCGGATCTTTGTTGCAAACTAGTTTGTCCTCAGTTTATTATAAGGAAAAGCAAGTCAAACTATTGATGTTTTGGTATCACATACCTGCATTACTGCATGCCATGAATCCAGCTGTTCCGGATCTTTGTTGGAGATGCTCCCGGCCACAGGCCTCTCACTTTCACATTTTTTGGTCCTGGTCGGTTTTGAGGCCCTTCTGGGGAACTGTGAGATCTGTCACACTTACTATATTAGAGGTCTCACTTCCTAATGACCCAACCATTCTCTCATTGAATGTACCACCTCCTTCCCTGAGGGGCCATAGTGCCAGGCTGCTCCTCCACATATTGACAGCGGCGAAGTGTTTGATAGCCTTGTTCTGGAAGCGCCCTTCTCCACCTACATCCTCTGAACTGTGTGCTCGGATACGGACGGCCAGATCCCTGAAATATTCAGTGGCCCTTCAATGTAACACCGTGGCCGCATTCACAAAATGCTGGCTTCCATGGGACTCTCGAGAGCATATGCTCGATTGAAAACCATAGAGAGACTTTGTTTGGTTTGATATACTTTTATTGCTTATGGTTCATTACAACTTTTGTAATTGTTCTACTGTTTTGACTAGCTCAAGATGAGCGCACTGTATTTTCTTCTCATAAAATTAATAAAATATAAATGGAAAAAAAAATCTACACTAACACTACCTAACTAAAATTGATTTCTATATATATATATATATCTATGTATATGGAGATAAATTCTGCACAGTAAACTGAGCAGACCGATCAGAAAAATAGATGTTTCTGATCAGCGCTCAGCAGGTGCAGGATGCACGCACACAGATTTTATGTGCGTGCAAAAATCTACACTAACACTACCTAAAATTGATTTCTATATAACACTACATGTATTTTTTACACCAAAAAAAAAAGAAAACTGAGCGCAAAAGCAACCAGTAAAAAAAAAAGTGGTACTTATTGGTGCTCAGGGCTACAGAACGCAAAAAAGTTGACGTTTGGTGCGTCCGTGCAGACACTGCAGTATAAAAAAATTTACTACAGATATGTATACATATAATTCTAACTATTACTTCTTAAAAAAAAAAAGGCACAAATGAAAAAAAAAATATCTGCACCAAAAAAAAAGAGCCCAGGTGCCAGTACTTGGCGGTCACAGCTCGCACACAGAAAAAGTGGTGCAGAGCTGGAAAAAAAAACAACAGATGAAAGTGACAAAAAAAAGTCACAATTTGTTCGCCGTAGGCAAAATCGGACAGTGGGGGGGGAGTGGGAAGAGGGGGGGATAGGGACAGGGATTAGGGCTTGGGAAGGGGGGGTGGATTAAGGATCTTGAATTTCTGCAGCAAAAAAAAAACAAAACGCAAATCACTGCAGCAGATGTTCTTCTTTCTTCTTCTTTACAGGAGCAGTAGTAGTCGCTGTCCTGGCAAGCCAACAAGCAGCACATTGAAGCACAGAACCTCTCTGCATGCAGTCACCAGCTAGAATGGCTGTATGCAGGGAGGCTCAGCCCTTTCCTGTGCTGCTATAGTGCTTCCATTGGCTGGAGCGTTGTTTCAGCCAATCGCAATGCTGGCAGGGGACACCAAACACTGATGTCCCCTGCCTGACCTCGGAGGAGACAGGTGCTGATCGGCTCAGCACCGATTACCTCCCCCTGACACGCCCCGCCCCGCAGCTTCCTTCTGCTTCCGGCACTGCGATGTGCCAGTCTTCACTGTCCAGCCAATCGCAACGCTTGGAGCTGCAGGGGGGGCGGAAATGCACTATGCTTCCCTTACCTGGCATGGATTCCCTCCCAGCACCTGGCTGGTCCTTAAGTCTCATCCAGCTGCGCTGTACATGTATGGCGTGGGTCCTTAAGGGTTAATTTGCAACAAATCTAAACATGGGAGAGTCCTGATTAACCAATGCAACTGATATCTTTTTTTTCACCTTCCAAGAGCTATTACTTTTTTATTTTTCTATGTAGCCGTATGAGGGCTTGTATTTTGCGGGCAAGTTGTAGTATATAATGGTGCCATTTTGGGGTACATAAAACCTATGATTAACTTATTAACTTTGATTAACTCTTACTGGGAAGGGAATCTGAAAAAAGCAATACTGCCAGTGAGTTTGTACGTTATACATCAGAAATGGCATATGGCCACTGATCCCATTGATTGGCACACTGGCTCCAGAAGCGGCAGAGTAGGAAGCGTAGTGCTGGACATAGAACAGTTTGAACAGAGGAGTTTTTTTTTTTATTTTACTCTGTGTCTGGCTCCATGGAAATTACTTTACATTCTCAGACATCACCTTTACTTTTATTCTGCTGGTCTTTACGATTATGGTCATACCAAATTTATATAGTCTTAGTAGTTTTAGGATGCTCTCACAGCGTTTCTTGCAAAAAAGCAACTGCTTTTTTTGATGCAGTCTTTGACCATAAGCCAGTAGTGGTTCCAGCATGGAGGAAGAGTCCTTCCTTTATTTTTACCATTCCTTTTGAATCCTCTCCTGGCTTTGACTTGAAAAACTGTCACAATAATCGTAGCCATTTTCCAAAACAAGCTGTACATGAAACTACCCTTGTACAATAACAAAATCTTTTTTTAAAATAATTTGTTTTTGTGGCTTTAGATTTTCAACATTTCTATTTCCTATCAATATAGCTTTATTTGCTGGACAATTCGTAGTTTTCTTGGGTATTATTTTATGGTTCATGAGTTTTTGATCATTTTATCCATAAGTGATAAAATGCCTGATCAGTGGAGATCCAACTGCTGGAGCCCGTGTTCCTGGTGGAATGGAGCGGCAGACACATATGCATGTCCGCTGCTCTATTCAACTCTATGGGATTGTGGAACATAGCTAAGTATATGTGCTCAGCTATCTCCAATAGCCTGATAGAGTTGAATGGATCACCAGCGCACATGCACAACTGCCATTCTATTCAAACAGGGGGAGCACAAGCCCTCATTCTTATGATTGGTGGAGACCCCGACCGATTAGACACGTATCCCCTATCTTGTGGATAAAGGATAAGTTGTCTTAATTGGAGAATCTCTTTGACAAGCAATCCTTTTATGACTTACATAATACACTGCAGCACTCCTGTATTGCACTGTATTATGCCTTTCAGTGTGATGGCCTGGTGGTAGTCACTTATGTAGACCATGATGACTTTGTTAGGCTACTGGCTTCCATGGCAACCCATCAAACCAAATCACTGAAAATTCAACAAAGACCCTCAACTAAAACATAACTTTAATAGTCTAAAAGATTCACATAAATTCCCCACAATAACTATTGCGAATATAGAAAAACATGATAAAGGAAAAAATCCTACTTAAGTGGGTGCGATCGGAGGTAATGAATTAATCACAGGTGGGGCCACTGCACTTGACATTTACCTGAAATTTCCTGTAGTCCATAGGCAGCTCACGAATGGTGACCCTAGGTACAACCAGACAGAGACAGGTTAATAAGCAGTTATGATCAATTAATTAGCTAATCACCATGGCCCCTATAAAGTTGAGCAGGAAGAAGAATTGTGCTGCCTACAGGAAAAGAACATTTCAGGTAAGTAAATTTTTGTTTTCCTGGAAGTCCTACAGCAGCACAGTCAAGTATGGGGCCTACAAAGCAGTGTTCAAGTGGGTGCGATTGAAGACTACATTCAATTATTCTATGGTAAATAGAGGCCTATGCAGTGAGAATGTTCAGCCTGTAATCCTTCATCAAGGGTGAAGACATTGACCATGTGGCAGCATTGATAATTTTTTCCAGTGGTATGTGCCCTAGTTCAGCCCAGGACATGGCAGTTGAGGAGGTAGAGTGACTGATGAAACTGGTAGCACTCCTTAATAGATCCCCTGATTCACCACGTTAGTGGCATTACTTACTCTCGCTCTTATTGGGTCCTTGATCCTAAAAAACCTGGCCTCGGAGTTTCTGAAGATATCTGTCCTTTCCATATATGTTAAGACAGTCCTTCTGACACCAGTGGAGTGCTATTCCTCCGTCACCTGTCCTTGTGGATCATAGATCTCTGAGATGAGGTCCCTTATATGACAAATTGCTTTGTAAATGTGCCTTGATGGTTGTGAATTGCACTATGAGGGGTTTTTAATACATTCCACAAAAACGTTATTCAGTCTTCATGCAGCTAGCATAGCATTAACAACCTTAGTGGAAATTCTAGGTTAAACAGGTTGTCCTTGCCACCTTCCACACCATGAGATGCAGCTTGTTTGGATGAAGAAGACATAGAAAGAAATAAAATACACTATCTCCTTCTCCCTGCTCAGCTTTATAGGGACCATGGTGATTGGTTAATTGATTGATCATTACTGCTTATTAACCTGCCTGTGGCTAGTTGTATCTAAGGGGCTTTAACCCATTTGTGACACTGCTGCCATAGTACATCCAGAAAAACTTAATTTATGGTACTTCTTTTCAGTTCAGAATTGTTGGTTAGAGAGGTTTATAGGGGTAAATCCTGCTGACAGGATCCCTTTAAGTAAGGAATCTAATAGATTTCCCAGTTTAACTATTCCTAGATCAAAGTGTCACTATCATGAGACAAATATACAGTAGGTGTTTATTAACTCCTTCAGGACCAGGCCAATTTTTGTTTTTTCGTATTTGTTTTTTCCTCCCCGCCTTCCAGAAGCCATAACTTTTTTACTTTTCTATTCACATCCATTTAGGAGGGATTGTTTTTTGTTTAGTTGGATTTTTTTACTGACACATTTCAATTTACCATATCTTGTAAAAAAAAAAAAAAAAAATTCTTTGTGGGATGAAATTGAAAAGAAAAATGCAATTTTGATTATTTTTTGGTTTTTGTTTGACAACTTTATTTTGCTGGTCAATGAGAATACCAAATGTGTATAGTTTTACTACTTCAAAATAAAAATCAAAATTTTTTTGCATCGCCATGCATCTGACACCCATAACTTCTTTCTATATTTTCATCTATAGAGCTATGTAAGTGTGTGAGGACATTTTTTTTTGCAAGGTGAACTTTAATTTTTATTGGTACCATTTTGAGTTACATATGACTTTTTGATCATTGTATATTCAATTTTTCAAGGGATGATGTGACCGAAAATGGCAATTCTGAAATTTTTTTTTTTTTCCATTAAGGCATTCAGTGTACTTTATATATCTTCATAAGGCCCCATGCACATGACCGTGTTCGTATTGCTGTCCTTATACTACGGATTTGCAAAATACAGATATCTTCTGTGTGCAATCGGCATTTTTTTCACTCCCATCACTAGTAATGACTAGTACATTCTCTATAATTTGCGGACATACAGATGTAGACAGCACACAGATGTTATCTGTGTGCTCTGTTGTTTTTTTTTTTTTTTTTTTTTTTTTTTGCAGACCCTTAGAAATTAATGGATCCATGTTCAGTCCTCAAAAAATGCAGATCAGACATGGATGCAAAACACGGTTGTGTGCATAGGGTCATTTTTTAATGCAAAACTCATTAACCTACTCGATACACCCCTCCTGCAGTGTTAATATATATATTTACAGTATGTGGAGCGGTCACACTCAGTACTGCCAGTCAGTGTGGTGTGCCAGAGCTCTCCTCCAGAACTGCCACATGCATGCCCTTCAATTCATTCTCTATGGAACTGCCAAAGATAGCTACAGTAAGTAGAAGCTATTTCCTAACAGTCAGACCCATAGAGATTAGTTAGTTATCCCCTATCCTATGGATAAGGGATAACATGAAAACTTGGCACAACCCCTTTAAAAAAAAAACATTCTGAGCTCAGTAGCCACATGGGCCAGTAACTGGCAGCCTTTCATGTGTAATGCTGGATTTACAAGGCACAACCTGGAAGGAAAGTATCAGGAAGGAACCATTCCTTCCTGATAACTGCCTACTTGTCAGTGGAGGTGAAGAACTGTATTTACATGCAGCAAGCTCCTCCACTGCTTTGGGACAAGCGATGGCTACTACTGTCACTGGACCTAACACAAATTCAATGTTTTTGAGCAGCAGATCACTGTTCGCTCAGGATGATCTGCTGCCCAAAAACAATGATTTAATGTGCTGCACCAAAGATCGTTTCACCCAACAAACAAGCGTTTTGCGCGTTCATCGGGTGATCAGCAGCACATTTACATGGGTCGTGATCGGGAATCGGCGTTCGTAGTAATGTTTGTTCCCAATAATTGGCCCAACAACTGAGTTGGGTAAATCCATCATAAAGGCTCATGCACACAAACATATTTTCTTTCTGTGTCCGTTCTGTTTTTTTGCGGACCATATGCGGAAACATTCATTTCAATGGGTCTGCAAAATAAAGGAAAGGTGCTCCGTGTGCATTCCGTTTCCATATGTCTGTATGTCCATTCCACATGTCCTATTGTTGTCTGCATTATGGACAAGGATAGGACTGTTCTATTAGGGGCCAGCTGTTCCGTTCCGCAAAATATGGAATGCACACGGACGTCATCCGTATTTTTTGCGGATCCGTTTTTTGTGGACTGCAAAATACATACGGTTGTGTGCATGATCCCTAAGTGTGTATTCATAGATAAGTCACTGATAAGATACCCACCCACATGACTACTGAGCTCAGAAAGAGCAGAGATTTATTATTAATCAGATCTGCTTATCCCTTCCTGCTGTTTGACCTGCTGCCTGCAGATTGCACTAATTTTCATGGAGACAGGTTCTCTAGAGGGTATTTTATTTTACAAGTGGAAGCATATAGTGACTAACATGCTGAGTCAGATGGGCAATTAGTCTTTAGGAACCCTCACAGCAGCAGGAAATACGCTTCTTACCTGTGGGAGGCAGCAGCCTGTCCAATTTATTTCAGCCCATTAGTAAAGGTTGGGTTTTTGTGGCTCACATAGTAAACTTGGAAGGAGCAGTTCAAAACATGAATATAAACACCCAGTGTACCCTTAATTATAGATAATATTAGTAATAACACTAATTAATCATTATATAAATGACATCTGCCTGTTTGAACTTCAAAAGTACAAAACAGTAGAATAAATTGACCGTCTCAGAGGTGAAATACACAGGAGGCATTCCAGTTGTACAATTAGGCTACTCTACTGACAGTAAATGCTATTATTATAAATGTTTATATGAACATTTTCAGATGTTCTTATTTCAATAAGACCTCATGCATCCGCACGTACGTTCGGTGGCCAAGCAAAAAAATAGAACATGACCTATTCTTGTCCATATCACGGACGAGGATAGGACTGTTCCATTGAGGGCTGGACAATCTGTTCTGCAAAATGCACATGGCCTGTATCCGTGTTTTGCGGATCCACATTTTGCGGACTGCTAAACGGACACAGTAATTTGTTTGAGGTCTAAAGCTGTGGAACAATTGGTAAAGAGAAGAAAGTAATGTGGGCGGCACTGCACCTTCTTATATGCCAGACAACTGTATAAGAGTGCAGCTGCAGAGGTATACTTGGATCACCTTGGGCGCAAATGAATGAAGCGGTGGTGCTCTGCTTCCAATGGAAAAAAGTCCGATATAAGACCAACGTAAAAAAGGGAAAAGAGAGCGTCAGCAGCACTCACCAAATCTTCACAAAACTTTATTTCCTGGACTGATGCCAGCGTCCTGTTTGCATGTCGGAGGGGGGGCGGAATGCACACACATGGTGTACTTCGGCGGCGACGGCCGTTTCGCGCGATCCCGCGCTTCCTCAGGCCACCAGGGACGTCATCACGTCCCGCACTATATAGCGTGCATCTCGCCCCCGCGCATGCGCAACAGGCGCGGGCAGCAACAAACGCTAAAATCAGAAATATTTGTATACATATCCTTACAATATCAAGTACAAAGATCATCAAAACAATTTCAATTATAAAAATGCGCTCATATCATTTTTATCATTTAGTCCAAGCGGACCCATATCCTCTGTCCTCAATATCCATTTGGCCTCTCTTCTCAATATTTTGCGATGCCTATCGCCACCTTGTGGTGGATAGGGTACTATCTCGAAACCACTAAATCTCAGAGTCTTGGAATCACCATTATGTGCAGATCGCACATGTTCAATAAGGCATGGGGAACCCTTTCCAGAACTAACTGAATTAACATGTTCCCTGAATCTCTCTACCAAGGGTCTGATAGTTTTACCAATATAAAACCGGCCACAACTGCAATCCACCAAGTATACTACGTAGCGGCTTTTACATGTAATAAAGTCCCTAACTTTATGTTCTACCCCTCCTACATTTATGACAGCACATTGGCTATTTTGAGTACAGTAGGAGCAATTACCGCATCTGCGGTTGCCTTTTGGAACAAACTCATGTAACCAGGTCCGTTTCTCCTTCTCTTTATACCTACTATGTACTAATTTATTGCGCAATGTGCATGTCCTCCTAAATGTCACCAGGGGGTGATCACTGAACAATCCTTTTAGGGACTGATCCCTCAGTAACAGATCCCAGTTATCATTTACGACCTGTTTAATCCTATCGGACATTGGACTATATTTAAAGGAAAAGGTACAATTTGTTGGGTTTTTTTCTTTATTTTTATGACTTCTTTTACTGCTCTCGAATCGGAGTATATCCTTCCTGGAGATCTCAAGGGCTCTTGTCATGGCTTCCTCAAGCATTTCCCTAGGATTTCCCTATGGCTTGTTCTATATAGCCCTCCTGTTGGAATTTATCCGTCTTAATCTTATAAACTGTCCAAAAGGTACAGCCTTTTTTACATATTTGGGATGGTAACTAGAGCGGTGGAGTAGCGAGTTGGTCACGGTGGGTTTACGATATCCCCTAGCCACCAACTCGCCACCCACCACTGACAATGAAACATCCAAAAACTCTAAATGGGAGCCTCCAAAGACATGGGTGAACCTCATATTCATGTCATTACAACTGTTCAAATAGCTGACAAAACCAGAAAATTGTTCTGCATCTCCAGCCCAGACTATGAATACGTCATCAATAAATTGAAGATAAAGACATATAAGAGGCAGAAATGGATTGCAAACATTGTATTGGGACTTATCCTCCAATCGTGCTAAATATAGATTTGCCAAGGTACAAGCCACTGGCGTCCCCATGGCCGTCCCAAACTTCTGTTTATACCAAAGCTGTGGAACAGTTCGAAAAATAAAAGCCTTGTCTTAACGAGGCTGTCCAATTCTTTTATATTGACGGACTGTTCTCAGGATAGGTCATCAATATCTGATTGGTGGGGGCTGGGATCTTGCGCTGGAACTACACAGCTCTATCCATTGTGTAATAGATGAAACTGGTTTGTACAGCACAGCTCCCATTCACTGCAATGTGAGCAGCAATGCAATGAGCAGCTCTGTCCACTACACAATGGACAGAGCTATGTAGTTCCTGCGCCTATTTCCGATGCTGCAGCTGCTCCCAAACAGCTGACCGTGGGGGCGGAGCCTGAACGCTAATGGAGACAGACGTGTGAGCGCACAGCTCCTCTTCAACAGTCCCTGCAAGCGACCTACAGACCATGCTTTTGGCTTTCAACATGGTCAAATATGGTAAAGAAAGGAAGGCTGAGTACATGGGTGCGCAACAACCACAAAAGCATCCATCAGACCTTCATAGATATCTACAACAGAGAACCTCTGATTCCCAGCCTCAGCCCGTAAAGATGGCGCTGGAAGACCTGGCGAGAGCAGAAAGCGCGGAGGATTCTGAACAGCACAGTGTAGAGGCAAGTGAACGAAGAGACTCTGATCTTGCTGCCACATCTAAAGCTTTCTATAAGGCAACAATTGTACAGGCACTCCAGCCTGTTTTGTCTGAATTATCAGAGATTAAAACTGAAATCAAACATATTGGGTGAGAGTGGAGGGGCTGGAGACCATGTGTACGGCCATTATAGAACACTCCTCAGCGTTGGAATCACGATCCGCAGAACATACTGCTTACATCAACAAGGCACTAACCCTGATTGAGGACCATGAGAATAGGAATAGGCGAAGAAATGTTCACAGAAAGGGACTGCCTGAATCCTGGTCTTCGGACTCATTGCAAAAAGTTGTGCTGGAAATTTTCTCTGACCTGAACGGAGAGGAAACGGCACAAGGAGTCATTATTGAAAGAATCCATAGGTCTCTAAGACCTAAACCACAGCAATCCGAGCCACCTAGGGACGTCATATGTGGTTTGCTCTCCTACGTCGATACAAACAACATATTGAAGGCAGCAAGGGGAAAAAGCCCCAATGCAGTATGCAGGCACAGAAATTGCCTTATATCAAGATATTGCCCCATCTATCCTTGCCAAACGAAGACTGCTCAGACCGCTGCTCGAGCAACTGCGCCTGAAAAATAGAACTTATACATGGCTGTACCCTTTTGGTATTTCCATTTTGCATAACAGCCGCCGTCTCAGAGTACTAACTCCAGCAGACCTGAAAGATGTCTGGCGCACACTCAACATTACTCCAATTACAATCCCATCGTGGATGCCGGTGGATATTGAAGTGCCTTTGCCATCCCTTTCTTGAGCTGAACCTTGGCAGCAAGTCACCAAGAACAAGCGCCAGCGCCCAACTGCAAGATCTCCCCAGGCCCAGAGCGAACCGGAATGATTCAACCTACAGTAATTGGACGGAAAAAGTCCCTCACAAGCTTTATACTGCTTGTATGTGAGTTTTTTAGTACTCGACTCCTACTTAGGATCGACTCCTACTTACTATCCAAGATGGCTCCCTGGAATAGATAAGAAGCCATCACACCTGCGAATGGACACTGAGACCAGCGTCAGTGAGTGACCCTACCATCCTCAAGAAAACCCTATTTGACTTTACTCCATGCTGTTGTGACCGTTCATGAGCTCCCTACTTTTTACATACCTATCTTGTTCTTCATACTTTCTATAGCTCTCTGCTTTTAACGTCTAAACTTAGAATTATTATTATTTTTTTTTTTTGCCCCATCCTTAGTCAAGGTCACCTGAAAGGCATTGTTTTGAAAATGTATGGTAAGCGTGGCACTAGTTGAATAGGCATGCAAAGTCTGAGGAGGTTAAAACCCTATTGCATCCATTATGGTTCTTCAATCCCACCTGTTCGCTCATCGGTGAAATGTTCTTCCTACATGCTAGACGGTTATTATATAGGATATGCCATATATATGTCTTCTACCCTCTCACTTTGCTCTGAGTTTTTCCCTCTATAGAGCACTGGAGTCCAGATTTCTTGACAGATGTCTAATAGATATGCTCTTTATTAGGAGGATTTTTTGAGATATATCCCATTCTTATATACCAATCTTGGTCTTGTTTTTTTCTCATACTCCCTTTACTCCATCTCCTTCTTACTATCCCCTCATCTCTAGGTTAAAAAATTAAGATTTATTTCTTTTTGAAACCAAATGGCTCCAAATAAGTGTGGGTGGCACGAGAAGCCTTTGGAAACTCATACCTCACTGGCGTCTCTTTGACGCTTATAATGTTAGGTTATTTACTGATTGCCTTATCTCTCTCTTAGATATCCAGGCACATGTTATTGAAATTACCTTGTTTTAGGTTATTTAAATGATGATTTGTTGAAATGTTAACCTCTTTACTGTAGGTCTGCTTGTATACTGTTAATATCTGTTACACCGCTAGTTTAATACTAGTCAGGACAGATTATCTGTCTTTGCTCATTACCGTATTCCCAGATACTTGCTCATAGTACCTGGTAACAGAATCCCCTCTCGTTACCTAAACACCCTACCTCTGAGCAATTTCCCTCTATCATAACCCTCCCCCTTCTTATCCAATCCGCTCCCCTCACATAGACAATATACATATTTGTCTATTACTGTCCCAGTAAATTGACATATCACAATGGACTGCACATGTACTACTTTCAACGTAAAAGATCTCAATTCTCCCAACAACAGAAACCATATCTTTCTTCTACTGAAGAAGCTTAAAACACACATTATCTTCCTACAGGAGACTCACTTTAGAGGAAAGCGCATCCCCAAACTTCCCAAATCACCATATTCTCAGTGGTTTCACACAGGGTTGCCAACCGTCCGTAAATTTACGGACAGTCCGCAAGAAATGGTTGCTTTTCTCTGCCGTCCGTAGCGCCAGCAGAAAAAAGCAACATCCGTAATTTTTGGGCCGAAACCCCGATGTCTCTTACTGCGCATGCGTGCGTAGTGTAGGCAGCGCAGAAAGAGAAGTTCCGGCAAGGATTACCTGAGATGGGCCCGGCCGGGGCCAGCAGCTGCGCAGGAGGCAAGCGGGGCGGCCGCAGGTATAAATCATGTGGGGAGAGAGGGGAGGGGCGAGCACGGCCAAGGCGGTCATGTGACTGTGTGATGTCATCAAGATGATGCCAGATGCCGATGAGGAGCCACTGCTGGAGCAGGAGCCGGCCCAGGACACCTGTACTAGTAAGTAATGTACGGCTCGTCAGTGTTGGTCCGCTCTGTCTCCCGGGCATTACAGGGCGCCCTCACTGACCACAGTAGTCAGTAGTGTAATTAATGGAAATTTTAGTCATTGAGTAGCAGGCAGCAGAACTGGTGCTGCTGTCATTTAGTTAAGGTATGGGGGCATTTAAGCTACTGGGGTAATTAAGGGGACAGTATAATTACTAGGGGCACAATGGGGGCTATCTAACTTCTGGGGGCACAATGGGGGCTATCTAACTTCTGGGGACACAATGGGGGCTAGCTAACTTCTGGGGGCACAATGGGGGCTAGCTAACTTCTGGGGGCACAATGGGGGCTAGCTAACTTCTGGGGGCAAAATGGGGGCTAGCTAACTTCTGGGCACAATTGGGGCTATCTAACTTCTGGGGGCACAATGGGGGCTATCTAACTTCTGGGGGCAATTTAAACTACTGTGGCACTACAGGGACTATCTGAACTACAGGGGGCTATTTAAACTACTGTGGCACTACAGGGACTATCTGAACTACAGGGGGCTATTTAAACTACTGTGGCACTACAGGGACTATCTGAACTACAGGGGGCTATCTAAACTACTGGGGCACTACATGGGGCTATCTAATCTACTGAGAGCACTATCTGAACTAAAGGGGTCTATCTAACTTCTGGGGGCACTGTGGGGGCTAACTGAACTACAGGGGGCAATTTAAACTACCGTGGCACTACAGGTGCTATCTAAACTACTGGGGACACTACAGGGGTCTATCTAAACTACTGGCGGCACTACAGGGGGCTATCTAAACTACTGGCGGCACTACAGGGGGCTATCTAAATTCTTGGGGCACCACTACATGGAGCTATCTAAAGTGGGGGTACTATAGGAGGCTACCTAAACTACTGTGGGCACTAGAGGGGACCATTTAAGCTACTGGGGGCACTATAACGGGTTATTATAATTACTGGGACCATTACAGCAGGTCCTTATTATTTCTGGGAGCACTACTGGAGGCACTATGGGAAAAATGGTTTCTATTATGGGGAATTATTTCTACTACCAGGGGTACTATTGGGGGTGTTACTATTATTAGTACAATATGGAGGGCACTACTGCTAAAAGGGCTACTTGTGGAGCATTATCACTATTGGGGCACTATTACTGATGAGGGCACTCTGGGAAAGAATTATTAGTATCAGTGGGACTTTGGGGAGCACTGTAACTATATGGGGTCCTACCTATATGGCACTGTTATATCTGCAGTATAGTATTTGGGGACATTGGGGAGCACAGTGGACACAGTATTTTAGGTAGCAGCAGGATAACAGTAAAAGTGGGTAATCTAAGGTGTCTTTGTGGCAAACTCTGCAGAGAGAAGATGGGGCTGAAAGAACTTGTCATGGCGGTCTGGGCCAAAGAGAGAAGATGAGAAAAGAGAAGATCTACATCAGGAAGACGTCACTGGATTTAAGAGGTATGTGGTGATGTGTCATCTTTTATGTTTGGTAATGTCCTATGTCCTCAGAGCCATTTTATGCAGCTCTGGCCTGTTAAACTGCAGCAAGGACTTGCCGGTATATGGTATGTTACTGCTGCAGCCAAACACCAATCGGTGATCTAATGGCTGCAGTGGTCACATGCCATACACCTGCACATCAGTGTGCACATCACCAACATTGTGACAGATGTGCACACTTGCCCGTTACATCCCTGTCAGTCTTTGTTTACGGGGCAGCAGCAATGATACCAGAAAGTCCAGCGTGTCACAGGCATCATCACTGCAGCCATATAAACAAAGCACTCAGACTAGAAGCAGGGATGGAACAGCTGAAAATGTTGGTTTCTTTTCCATATGCAATATTTTATTTTTAACTACTGAACAATCCTCTTCATTCTGGGGCGTGGCCTCTAAAAAGGGGGTGTGGCATGTGTCCGTAAAAATTTTGGGTTGTCCGTAAATTTTGGTTCAGTTGTCCAGAAAAATTTTAAAGGAAGGTTGGCAACCCTGGTTTCACAGTTGTCACCCCACCTCAGCCTCCAAGGGGGTAACTATTGCAATTCATAACTCTATACCATTTCTCCTAAAGCAGCAACACACAGATGCAGAAGGCAGAATAGTGATGATCAAGGGGGAGATTGGTCCTCAAATGTTCACACTGGCAAATTTCTATGCTCCAAACTCAGGCCAAGTAACTTGGCTATTAAAAGCACTTGACACACTGAGATTATTTGCAGAAGGCACAGTCATCCTTGGCACGGATTTGAATACCACACTGGTCCCAGTTATGGACTCCTCAGTAAGCAAGTCCCAGGTCTCGGCTAGGTTACTAGAAAAACTAAATAGAAAATTACATGATCTGCAGTTGCTAGATACTTGGAGGATCTTTAACCCATCAGCCAGAGATTACACCTTTCATTCATCTCCCCATAACTCCTTTCAACGCCTAGACTATATCTTTATTTCAGCCTCTGCTATCTCCCTCCTTTTTTCATTCACATAGGTGCAATCACCATCTCAGATCATGCACCATGCTCTGCAACGGGACATCTAACCCATCTACCCAGGCAGGAATGGATTTGGAAACTCAATGAATCCCAATGAAACCCCTGAATTTCCTTCTTTGAAATAAACTCCTCCCCACAAGTGAAGCCATCTATCCTATGGGAATCACATAAGGCCTATACTAGAGGAATTTTAATATCCTTAGCAACAAGAGATAAAAAAGAAAAGCAAAGGAAAATAGACACTCTGCTAAGCCAGATCACTGAAGCAGAAAAACTCAAAAAAAGTTCTTCTCTCAAAGCAGAAAGGACACTTTAGCTACTTTGAGAGCACAGTTGAAGTATATAATAGATTTGCACCAGGCAAAACATCAGCTATACTTTAAACACAAGCTATACATACATGGAGACAAAGGGGGCAAACTTATGTCCTCACTTATTAAGAAAAAGAGAGATAGGACATATATTCACAAGATTTCAAGCCCACAGGGAACTCAGCTCACACAAACAAAGGATATTGCAAAAGCCTTTCATTCCTTTTATACAGGGCTATATAATCTCCCATCTCCCACAAACCCCACTCTGAAAGAACAGGTGTCCTTATTTCTAGAGTCCCTAGACCTTCCTACTATCTCACCCTCCGACATCACAACTCTTGCTCCTATTACACCAGAAGAAATTCAATCCATACTGCGTAGCTTCCCTAATGGGAAAAGTCCAGGCCCCGATGGCCTTCCTCTTATCTATTATAGGAAGTTTGAAGACCTTCTACTCCCCCACTTGGTCAACCTTTGCAATCACCTTCTACAAGGTGGCTCTCTCACCCGTCAAACACAAGAAGCACATATCACACTGATACATAAAAGTGGGAAAGATTCCCAAGCCTGCGGAAATTATGACCCATCTCCCTCTTAAATCTGGACCTCAAAATATGGGCGAAATTGCTGGCAGTCCGTATCAGCCCCCTGCTCCCTCGTCTTATAGGAAAAGAACAAGCAGGATTTGTAAAGGGTAGAGAAGGTAGGGATAATTCTTGTAAACTTCTACATGCCATTAGAATAGCTCACAAATGTAAATTACCTCTCGCATTACTAGGGATAGACGCCAAAAAAGCTTTCGATCGAGTTAAATGGTCTTTTATGGAAGCCATTTTACACAGATTTAAGTTCCCATCTCAATTTGTTTCAGCCATACTCACACTATATGATCAGCCATCAGCATGTATCAAAATAAATGGCACTCTCTCCCCTGCCTTCTTCATCATAAATGGAACCAGACAGGGATGCCTATTATCCCCCTCTCTCTTCATCTTGGTAGTGAAAGCCCTTCTCCAATATGTCCGCCAGAATGCTTCTTTCACCGTCTTCACAGTAGAGTCCAGCAATCTCAAATGTGTGGCGTTTGCTGACGATTTGTTGTTTCTCCTCTCTGACCTCTCCAATGATTTACAAGTCCTTTCTAAAATACTTGATAATTTTAGTATATATTCAAACTTCAAAGTGAATGTTACCAAATCTGAAATTCTTAACATCACCATTCCCATCCATAAGACAAAACAAAACTCTCCATTTCCATGGGTCCCCACCTCGATGAAATACCTACGAGTTCAAATTCCTTAATATCTTTCCAGCCTATACAAATTAAACTTCCAACCACTTCTGTCTGACATCAAACAATTGCTACATGACTACGACTATCCATACAAATCATAGGTCGAAAAAACCTACTTAAAACATATATATTACCCAAGATTCTCTACACCCTTTCAATGTTGCCTATATACTTACCAGCCACTTTTTTTAAGCTCAATGAGAGCACTATTTACTAATTTCCTACGGAAAGGACGGAAACCTAGGCTACCCTACTCACTGCTAATGAAAAGACGTGAGCATGGAGGCATGGGAGTGCCAGACATTACATCATACTATCAGGCAATACACCTTAACAGATGGCTGGAGCTACTTCATCCTAGTAAAAACTTGGAAATATGGGCTCACTATTCTGTAGACCTCCCACTATCCAGAGCATTATGGCTCCCTGATAATAAGTTGTTATCGCAAACAGACTATGACCCACTTATTAAAGGCACCTGTGCGGTGTGGCTCAAACTAAATGACACACTAGCCCCTTTTCCATCACCTCTCCTTCCAGCTAGCTTACTACCTATTGTACTAACAAAACTTGAATCCCCTTACAACGACCTTTGGAGAAAGCTAGATTCTACTACTATTACTGACTTATTCCCCAAAGGAGAGACCCCCTCTCCAAAGCTTCTGCAAGAATTACTCAGTCAACTTATCCCCTTGGAGGCTGCTCTATCTTTGGGCCTACCCCTACCTAGAAAAGTGGGGAAATTATACTTGCTTCTTCTCACCCCTCCACGCCCATCCAGACCTGCATTTATTACCTCATGGGAGAAGGAACTAAGCATCTCCCTGACTGAACCAGAAGTTCAAAGCATACTTCAGTCATCCCACGGATTCTCACCCTGTGTAAGAGTACAGGAAAACCACTACAAGCTACTTATACGCTGGTATAAAACACCAGAATTTCTCTTCACACACAACCTCTCACATACCAAAACTTGCTGGAGATGCGAGACTCATATAGGTTCTTTATCTCACATATGGTGGGATTGCCCCCTCATCAAACCTTTTTGGCAGTATATTGAGCAAATTATACAAAAAGTGTGCTCCATTCCATTTTGTATTAACATAGAGCAGGTGGTGTTAGCAAAATCTAGTACTTCCTATAAACCTTAAAAAAGAACCTAATTACCCACCTCCTATCTGCTGCCAAATCGCTAATTCCCCTACACTGGCTTAGCACATCGGCACCCTCCCCACAAGAATGGGAAGCGAAAGTAAACCAACTGTGCAAATTTGAAGAGATGTCTAGTCTGGCAAACAGAACAAGAGATAAATATATGAAAGTCTGGTCTTCCTGGAGACGATACCAATCCATTTAATTGTGTACTGACAAACTGTATACTCTCAGCACCAAAGTGACATTCTTTTATGTAAAAAGGAACTTCAATGCGTCCAAACCTGATGAACCATCCCCCCCCCCTCCTCTCACCATTCCTTTTCTTCCACTCTACCTTCTTTCAACAAAAATGGACAGCAGCATTTGCACCCTGATTCTATGCAATTTACTATATACTCTTTACCACAATTGATTGTTAAATTTAGACTGAACTGATCTCTGCTGAACTGTACCCATTTACCTATATGTTCTTATATACAAATAAAGAATTTATTTAAAAAAAAAAAAAAAAAAAAAACAGCTGACCATCAATGGTGCAGGGTGTCGAACCCCTAATAATCAGATATAAAAGGAGTGGATAACCCCTTTAAGGTGCCCATATAAATTAGATTAAGTTGGACGTTTTAGCCAACTGATGATATACCATCATCGCCTGGATAAAGGGAGATCATATGTGGAATTTCTGTCTAATGGCTGCTTGTAGCTTTTTGTATTTGGGTTACACAAAAAATAGATGAATGATTGTTCCATGAAAGATTGTGACTTTTGAGATGGCCACCTTTAAGTCTTTGGTTCAGTGATCACTTGCTGCTGCCGTGGAAATCAATTATGGCAGTATTTTGGTGCCAAAAGGCATTATTTTAGTCACTTTTGAAGCTTGCATTTTTGATGGATTAGTTCTGATCTATTTTGTAAGAGTGCCCATACAGGTGCAGCCCGGCTAATTGCCGGGCTGCACCTGTATTTACAATGGTTACTCATGATAAGTACAAGTGCAACCTGGCAACTAGCGGTTACTCAAATGCAAATGCTGCAGCCGGGCTGCACCGTGTCTGGGCACCCTAGCAGATCCTGACAGCTCTTATTAACTTGGACCCACATTTATCAGCTGATCACTAGTGCAGCATGCCTGTCTTAAAAACAACAACTGTCTTAAAAACAACAACTCCTTTAATGACCCATTTAACATAATGGTACATTTTTTAGGATGCTATTACACATGCGGCTAAGCTACAGTAACTGCGCAGCTATTTGCCAGACGGTTACTCTGTATCTGTGGTTAGACCATTCTATAGAACAAGTAACATATGTAATATTTCAGACTGTAGATAAAAATCACTTTCCAATCTAAAAATAATTAACTCTTTCAATATCAAAGACGTACTGTGCATTCGGAAATTCTTTAGACCCTTTCACAGTTTTCATATTTTGTTATGTTGCGGCCTTATGCTGAAATAAAAAAAAAGTTCAAATTTTTCCTCATCAGTCTACACTTAAAGGGGTTGTACCACCAAAAATATTCTACAGTTTTCAAACCAGTTCCTGGATCTGAATACTTTTGTAATTACATGTAATTAAAAATTTTGTGTAGCTACTGAGTTATTCAGTAAAATGTATCTGTATATTTCTTTGACCTGCCCACTGAGATGGCCGCACATCCTTAGTTTCATCTTTCATATGCCTCCTGAGCTGTGATAGGGAGAGCACGGACATGCCCCTTTAGCTGCAGCAGAATAGACACTCCCTTGAGCTGTCAGCTTGATATAAATCTAGCAGAGCAATGAATGGAGAGATCTCTGGAACTATGTGAGGTACAGGGCTGGTTCTAGCTTTGTTAGAAACATATTGCCATGTCCTATATGATGTCTGATTTTTATTTTTTACAGTATTCATGGGATAACCCCTTTAAAGGGTTTCTGTCACCAGAATTAACCACTTTACACTGGCTCACATTAGCAATATGCTAATGTCAACACAATCTAACTCTGCAATTTTTAGCTTTATTGATGCCCCCGTTCTTTAAGAATTCTTACTTTTGTAATATGGAAATTAGCCTCTAGGAGCGGGGGTGGGGGGGTAAGTTGGTCCTGCTCCTAGAGGCTCCGTTCTCCTACCTCATTCCATGCCCCGCCATCAACAATACCCCATAGATTCTCTGTGAGGTTTAGATTAGACAAGTTTGCTGGCCAATCCAGCACAGTGATACTGTGGTTATTAAATCAGGTATTGGTACTTGTAGCAGTGTGAGCAGGTGCCAATTCCTGCTGGAAAATGCATCTCCATAAAGCTTGCTAGCAGAAGAAAGCATGATGCACTCTAAAAGTTCCTGGTAGACGGCTGCGCTGACTTTGGACTTGATATAACACAGTGGACAAACACCAGCAGATGATATGGCTCCCTAAATCATTACTGACGTGGAAACTTCACACTGGACACCAAGAAACTTGGATTGTTTGCCCTCTATACTCTGGCAACTTGATTTTAAAATGAAATGCAAAATTTAATTTCAGCTGAGCAACAGTCCAGGTCTTCTTCTCCTTAGCCCAGGTAAGATACTTCTGTCTTTGTCTCTTGGTCATGAGTGGCTTGACGCAAGGAACGCGACAGTTGTACCCATGTCCTGGATACGTCTGTGTGTGGTGGCTCTTGAACCACTGACTCCAGCTGCAATCCACACTTTGTCAATCTCCACTAAATTCTTGAATGCCATTTTCTTAATAATCCTTTGAGGGCTGCAGTTATCCCTGTTGCTTGTGCACCTTTTTCTACCACACTTGTTCCTTCCACTCAACTTTACATTAATATGCTTGGATGTGAACAGCCAAAATCTTTAGCAATGACCTTTTGTGGCTGGCGCTTCTCGGGGAGGGTGTCAATGCCTGTCTTCTGGACAACTTTCAAGTCAGCAGTCTTCCCCATGTATGTGTAGCCTACTGAACCAGACTGATGGACCATTTAAAGGTTTAGGAAACCTTTGCAGCTATTGTGTTGATTAGCTGATGAATGTGATACCATGAGTCTACGATATTGAACTTTTTCACGATATTCTAATTATCTGAGATACTGACTTTTGGGTTGTATGTAATGAATCTATATAATATATGAGTTTCACTTTTTGAATTGAATTACTGAAATAAATTAACTTTTCAATGAAATTCTAATGTACTGAGATGCACCTGTATGTGAAAAATAAAAAAGTTATGGCTTCGGGAAGGCAGGGAGTTGAAAATGAAAATGCAAAAATGGAAAATCATTGCTTCATGAAAGGGTTATTATAGTTTTTAAGGTGTAAATGTAATTTATTTTTTTTTGTAATGTGTAGGGGCAGTGATAATGACCATTTTTGTAATATACTTTAGTTACTGAAATTGTATCTATTAGAAAAATAGCTCGGAATTAGCCTATTTTGCACTTGCCATCTTATTTACTGAACTGTGAAGACGCACTCCAGGCTGACTACTGCTGCCCTCACTGCATCTCTTCTATCCAGTATAGCCCTAAACCTGTCTATATCTATCTGTATATATAAATATATATATAAAAATATATATATATATATATATATTAGCTGAAGGACCCGGCTTCGCCCGGGTATATTTAATTTAGTTCTTTTACTGTTTGTGTGTGTGTGTCGTTAAAAGATATCGAGAGTGCCCTCTACAGTGCCCGCCCCTTTAACAGTGACCTCTACAGCGGCCCGCCCCTTTAACAGTGACCTCTACAGCAGCCAGCCCCTTTAAGAGTGACCTCTACAGCGACCCGCCCCTTTAACAGTGACCTCCACAGCAGCTAGAGTGGCCACTGTCTTCACCCCAGAAAGCCAGACCTCACCGGCCATTCCCCCAAACGTGAAACAGCACCCCCAGTTCCCATGAAGACACATCACTAAACATGAGGCCACGCCCCCCTGGCTCCGTGGACATGGAGGAGAAGCTGTCTGAGTGTGAGCTACTGAAAGGGTGGACATCGCTGTGTCTGTCCAGGCACTGTGTCAGACAGAGAACAGGTAGCCAGAAAACTGGACTGTCCAGCCTAAAGCCGACATCTGGCCACCCTAACATCAGCCTGCCCCTAGGGTGGCCAGAGGTCTTGTTGTAGGCTGGACGGTGTGGCTTTGACTCCCTGTCCTCTGTCATGCGCAGGGCCTGGATGGACACAGCAGCAGCACTGTGCAGTCTGAGCAATGAGCTGCAGGGAGAAAGTCACCCACCCCTGCAGCTGACAGAAGGTGATTTTTACCAATATTTTTAATCCCGGTCAAATGCAGCATGGAAGGGGCGTGGCCTGACTAAGTCAGGGGCTTGACTTAGTGGGATCTGGGGGTGGTGCTTTTAAGTCCTTCTTTTGACGGTGGCCGGAATTACAGGTCGATGCCTGATTTAGGAGGAAGGTGGGTAGCAGTGGAAGAAAACATCTTTTATTACTACTGAACAGTAAATATGTAACATTTACATTATATGAGGTAATGATTGATGATGAGTTAGTCTAAAACGCTGTTATTGGCTTATTACAGCCATCCAGCCGCACACTAGCGGATACTGCATCGAGCACTAACTGACTATCCTGTCAGTCTCATGACTACAGGGACAACCTTAAGCTCACTGAAGAAGGCAATTTGCCGAAAACTTTCTGAGCTTCTGAGCTGTTTTGTGTCAAGTTATACGCTTAAAACTATTAAAATTATATTGAAGCAAATCTCGGAGTCCAGGAACCTCATTTATTACCTATAAAGGAAAGACTAGAGTCTTATCCGATTTTCGAATCCACTCCTTGATTTGACTTCAAAAACCTGAAAGTGTAAACCCAGCCTTAATGTTATGGATTATCAATGTATACTTTCTGAAGGCATACTGAAGACAGTATACAGCTTAGCCTAGTCACTTTAAACATTTGGTCTCTGCAATCTCATACAGAACGTTGGCTCTGTTTAGTTGCCAAGTTCTTCAAATAAGGACAGTAGTTGTTAAAGGGGTATTCCGGTAACGTAACTTAATTTTTTATAAACTGCATTAAGACTGCAAGCTGTGACCCAACCAGAACCCATACCTATACATATAACCAGAGCTTCATTTTACCTTGCAATCCATTTGTCTAGCTCCTGTGTGAGCCTGTAGCACAGTGAGAGTATCATGCCTCCTGATCTTCCCTCACAAAACTACAATCCACACAATGCCTAGCTTTCCTGCTGTGAGTTTGTGCTTGTTCATGAGTGTTGATGATTACTGATTGGCTGCCTGATATCACAGTGCCCCCTCTACTCAATAATCAGCACCACACTAACATTTAGCTAGAGAATTGATAGCAACAAACTGAGCATGCCTGACCTAACAAACGCTTAGAACTACAGGTCGGTGCCATGGTAACTGATGAGGAACACAGTGGGCAGCAGAGGAAGAAACTACTTTTAGAACTACTGACCGGTAAATATGTGAAATTGACATTATATTAGGTAATTAATAATTATTGATGATGAATTAGTCTAAAACATAAGTTATATTTAAGGTAACCGGAATACCCCTTTAAGTAGAAGGGTCACTATCTCAGATTTTATCAATGGTGAGCTATATGTTTCTCACCTGGAGATCTGTGGAATCTGCGGGCAAATCTGTATGTGTTACATGCAATTATTGCTGTAGATTTGCAAGCTGCATTTTCTTGCTTCGGGTTGGAGGCTACATGGTGATCTTGGCTGTGACCAAAGATCACTGCGTAGTAGCACAACCATTGATCTGAATGTGGCAACTTGCAAGTCACACTGTGACTGTGACAGGCATAGCAGCTATGATCGCTATATAGCCCCAGCCTAATGGTGGGCATGTATAGATAAATAAATAGCACATAAAAAAAATGGCAAATCTTTGTCATGCTAGGTAATATTAAAAATAACTGCACAATATATTCTATAGCTTTTATCATATTGCATATTGGTTTTCTTTATATAGAGTGTCCTCAAAGGACCAGAACATCGCACTGCTGGTCTCTAATACTACAACTAAAACGTACCTTTAATTGATCACCATAATTGCTGTGTGTTGAGTAATTCATGACATTACTGGTTTTTATTATTCCATTAAATTATGTCATGTAATTTATTTGTGCTGCTAAATACCTACAAGTCTCTTCAAAATGTTCAACATGCAAGCCAAGTCATGTCTTCAAACCTTATTATCTCATGTCCTTAGAGAATAGCAGTAGTAAGAAGCATTGTAAAATGAGGTAAAACCTCAATGGTCAGCCACCTGCAGTACGGAGCACTTTTTCTATACCATTCATCCTGAGGTTACTGAGCAGAATGCTTGTCATCTTTTGTTTCTTGGCCGCTGTAGGAATTTTGACTAACTTATTGTTAATGTATAGGATAAGAACCAATTCAAAGAAGATGTCAACTGTGGAACTTCTGATGATGCACCTTTGTGTTAGCAACTTGATGCAGCTGATTTCCCGGATTCTGACCATAGTCATTCCAGATCAAGAAGTGATTTGTTATCCTATGTCATGTCCTTGCAAAATTTCTGTTTTACTTCTATGTATTGCACAAAAAGGGAGTATTTTATTTACACTCTTTCTCGGCCTGTTTCGTCTCCTGAAGATAAAAAACAAACCGCTCTTTATTCTGACAAATATTCAAGTGCAGGCGGCTCTAGCAGCAGCCTGGTTTATTTTAATTGCATCTTGTTTCCCGTACATATTATTTATACCAGCCAAACGACCACTGTACCAGAACCTCACGAGAACTTGTGTTTGCTCCTTTCGTAAAAGTCTGACAGACAAGGATTTAGGACTGAAAATTTTTGACTGGGTATGTACCACTGGCATTCTCTACTGTATAATCGCCATAATGTGCTTTGGAAGCATTAAGATGGTGTTGATTCTACTAAAACACCAAAAGACGGTATTTGTGGATGGAACGCTGAGCACAACCAGGACCAGACAGAGGGAATTCACTGCCATTAAAGCCATTATTGCCCTCTTGGTTTGTTGTATATCTTGCAATTCTATCAGCCTTAGTCTTAGGCTTAGTTCAGAATTTCGTGTCTATGATATACATAGGATAACCTCACATACTTATAATCTGGTTTCCCCTGTGATCTTGGGATATCCATACTTTAGGAAATGCATGAACTGGCAGTGCCATAGGCAGAACCAAGAGAAGGTGCTAGCAATTTCATAGCAACTTACAGTCATTCTGTTAATGTTCGATGTTTTGTCTATTTTATTAATACTAGAACCTCCTAGTATCCTTTATATGTCTCCACATACCCGAATATGTATATTTCTATGTATGTGAACAACCTTGAAAGAATTAAATGGAAGATGCTATTTACCAGACCTTATGCATGTAACATATCCTCAACATAAACTCCTTAGCCCTTGTTTTCCTACTAAATAAAAAGTATATTATTATGGAGTCTATCATTGATGGTATTTGTGTATGTATTTTAGTTGTCAGTGATTGTCAGAATTTGGAATATTTTCTCTGCCACATTTCTGCCTTACAGTACTTACTTCAATAGTAGGATTATTTCAATTTGTATTTGCTAAATGTTTCTGTATCAGGAATTAAAATGAAGTAAAGTTCTACAATAAAGAAATGTGTCGTTTAATGTCTGTGGCATCAAAATATCAGTGTTCAAAATACTTGGAGAACTTTGTACACTTTTTGGTTGATGTTTTCTATGGTACTATGTAGATCGTTGACAGCAAACCCATTACATTAATGGGGATTCAGATGCAACCGAAGAGCCGAACACTAAGGGTGTGACCACACTGTCAGGTTTCCTGAACTCATGTGAAAAATCAACAGTGTTAAGGCTCATGCACACGACTGCACCGTGTTTTGCGGTCCGCAAATTGCAGATCCGCAAAACACGGATGCCGTCCGTGTTCTTTTTGCAATTTGTGGAACGTAACGGGTCGCTCATAATAGAAATGCCTATTCTTGTCCGCAAAACGGACAAGAATAGGACATGTTCGATTTTTTTTTTTTTTGCAACCCCACGGAATGGAGCAACGGATGCGGACAGCACTCGGAGAGCTGTCTGCATCTTTTGCGGCCCCTTTGAAGTGAATGGGTCCGCATCAGAGTTGCAAAAAACGTGGCTTGGATGCTGAACGAAAAAACGTTACTGTGCATGAGCCCTAACAGAGTACAAGCTAAGCAGATTACATTTTCAAACTCTTATGTACACGGTGCAGAAATTATCCATTAACCAATTGACCTCTGGTGCAGATTTTGAAATCTGCAGCATGTCAATTGCTTGTGTGGATTTCCAGTGCAGATTTCACCCTTTCCAATACAAAGGGTGACATCTGGGGCAATTCTGCATCAAAAATCCACAAGTAACACATATTTTGGTGCAAACATGCAGTAAAAACTACATGGAAATCTGCATAAACTACACTGCCTAAGGCATCTTCCCTTAAAGTGGTATTTGGGTTAGGATAGGGAATAACTATTAGATTGTGGGGGTCCTACCACTGGGACCTCCACTGATCAGGAGAACGGGAGCCCCGAACCCCATGGAGCCCTCTAAAATGGATGGAGCTGCTGGTCAGAAATGCACACTACTGCTCCATTCATAGGGGATAACTTTCTCTGATCAGAATATCCCTTTAATGTTCCTTGTCCCTTTATTTGCATAGAACAGCTAGTCTTGCACGTGGTGTCCATTATAAGAGATATGGAAGATGAATGCCTTTTTAATTTATATTTTCAGCTTCCTACTCGCACACATATATTACCCCCCTGCCTTCTCTGAGCCATAACTTTTTTATTTTTCTGTTCACATAGTCATATGAGGGCTTGTTTTTTTGCAGGAAAAGTTGTACTTTTTAATGGAACCATTTACTATTCCATACAATGTAGTGGGAAGCTGTAAAAAAATTCCAAATAGGGTGGAATGGGGAAATATTCCACCAACAGTTTTATGTTTGTTTTTTTTTTAAGACATTTCCTATTCGGTAAAACTGACCTGTTCCTGTCATTCACAAACTAGAAAGTAAAAAAGGACACAGCGATCCCTAAGTTTATTACATCCAGACTGTATGGTCAAATAACCCCACCTCCCAACATGAAAGGTGCTCACCTGAGAGGGTTGCATTCGATAAAAGATAAATACACATCCGTCTTTATTCAGTACAGTATATCATCATTTAAGTCCAACTTGGACTTAAATGGTGATACACTGTATCATATCGTACTGTATTTTTGCAGATGACACTAAACTGTGTAAAGTAATTAACACAGAAGAGGACAGTATACTGCTACAGATGGATCTGGATAGATTGGAGGCTTGGGCAAAGAAGTGGCAGATGAGGTTTAGCACTGACAAATATAAGGTTATGCACATGGTAAGGAATAATGCAAGTCACCGGTACATACTACATGGTAAAACACTGGGTAACAATGACATGGAAAAGGACCTAGGAATTTTAGTAAACAGCAAACTAAGCTGTAGAAACCAGTGTCCGACAGCTGCTGCCAAGGCCAAGAAGATAATCGGTTGCATCAAAAGAGGCATAGATGCCCATGATGAGAACATAGTCTTGCCACTTTACAAATCACTAGTCAGACTACACATGAAGTACTGTGTACAGTTCTGGGCTCCTGTGAACAAGGCAGACATAGCAGAGCTGGAGAGGGTCCAGAGGAGGGCAACTAAAGTAATAACTGGAATGGGTGGACTACAGTACCCAGAAAGATTATCAAAATTAGGGTTATTCACTTTAGAAAAAAGACAACTTAGGGGAGATCTAATAACTATGTATAAATATATCTGGGATCAGTACAGAGATCTCTCCCATGACCTTTTTATCCCCAGGACTGTGACTGTGACTGTGACGAGGAGACATCCTCTGCGTCTGGAGGAAAGAAGGTTTGTACACAAACATAGAAGAGGATTCTTTACGGTAAGAGCAGTAAGACTATGGAACTCTCTGCCTGAGGAGGTGGTGATGGTAAGTTCACTAAAAGAGTTCAAGAGGGGCCTGGATGTATTTCTAGAGTGTAATAATATTACAGGATATAGTTACTAGAGAGGGGTCAATGATCCAGGGAGTCATTCTGATTGCCTGATTGGAGTCGGGAAGGAATTTTTTCCCCCTAAAGTGGGGAAAATTGGCTTCTACCTCACAGTTTTTTTTTTTGCCTTCCTCTGGATCAACTTGCAGGATAACAGGCTGAACTAGATGTACAAATGTCTTTTTTCAGCCTTATAAACTATGTTACTATGTATGAAGACGGATGTCTCTTTATCTTCATTGGAACATATGGAGTATTGTTTGGAAAGCGCATCATTGGATTCCTTTTTTTTTTTCTTCAGTTTTTCTTTTTGTTCCCTTCATTCTCTGGGTCAGTATGATTACAACAATACAACATTTATATAGTTTTTTTTTTTCTTTTTTTAAAATTGTCTTTGCCATATTCTGAACCCCATAACTTTCTTATAGTTATGTCTACATAGCTTGATGAGAGCTCATTTTTTGTGAGATGATCTGTAGTTTTTATTGATAACATTTTGGAACGTGTATGATTGTTTATCATATTTAATTTTTATGGGGAGATGAAGTGACGAAAAAAATGTAGATTTTTTTTCTGTTTCCGTATTCACCATATGGGATACATATTTTTATATTTGATTCATATTTTATATTTTAATGGTACAGATGTTTTTAGATATGATGATGTTGATGTCTATTTTTTATTCCAGGGAAAGGGGGGTGATTTCAACTATTATATTTCTATTATATTTTTATTCTTCCAATATTTAAAACTTTTTTTTTACTTTAAAAATATATATATTTTTTTTTTTTACTTTGCTTGTCATCCTGAGTGACTAAAACAGTGACTAAAGAAATCATTAGATTTCTAATTGTATTCTGGATATCCATTACAGAATACAGGATTCAGTATATTGTAATGCATTGATGCCATCTGCAGGCCTACATTGGATTATACTAGTAGTTGGCCTGGAAGCCTTATACAGGCTCAGGCCTATTACAAGTATGGGATGCCTTCCCTAATCTCCACCAGGAGAAGCGGCCTGAGCTGGGAAGCGTGTGGCTTTAGCACTCTAAGTTGCCATGGTCACATTTGGTTAAATGTCTGCGATTGGCATTACCACCAATCGCAGACATTAACCCTGGGTGTCTGCTGTTTAAAACAGCTCAAACCCTACTGTTATGTATTCCATTGCACTCGCAAGCTGGTGCCTTGTTTAAGGCCCAGGAGGGGTTAGGACATATAATTATTAAAACTTGCCAAATTGGGTACTTGACATGATAAAATAGGTGAGGTGTGGGCTGCAGACAGCTGTTTGCCCACCAGTTGTGTTGACAAAGTATATAAACAGATATCAGGTAGTAGGTTAACTCTGCACCAATAACAATGACATATAGTTAAATTCCCCAATATTTCATGTGTTCTAACAGTTATATTGTCAACAACTAATTCCATATTATAACAATATTCATAAAATGCAAAAAAAGAGCCTTTAATATTCCCCATAAAAATTAAATTTTATTAATATCCATTAAAACTAATCATGGATACTCAATGGTTTTACAGGGAAGCAAATAAAAAAACAACACTTGTAATCTGGAGGTGTAAAAGGGTTGTCCCATGAAAAATATTCTATAGTTTTCAAACCAGCACCTGGATCTGAATACTTTTGTAATTGTATGAAATTAAAAATTTTGCATAGCCACTGAGTTATTCAATAAAATGTATCTGTATAGCGCCACCTGCTGTTGTTTTTTTCTTTTTTTGTCCAGCTCATTCAGATGGCCGCACTTGCTCAGTTTTCATCGTTCAACTGCCTCCTGAGCTGTGATAGGGAGGGAGCTATCATCATAATATGGAAGCTATATAGTCATGACAAATAACTTGCTCAGGTGCATATAAAGTAAGATGAGGCAGACAGGGCACGTGCCCTGGGCGCAGAAGCTGAGGCAGTTCGTTTACATGGTGAAGCAGAGAGACTTCCGCCCCTTGCTTCACTGTTCAGCTGAGCTCCAGTGCTCCCCCACAGGCTGCACATTGCGCTGCTAGCTGTGTGGGAAGACCGGGATTCATCCTCCTGCATAGCCAGCAGGGTGTTGTATGTGTGGGAGCGTGTCCTGCTGCTGTATGTGCATCATCAGGAAAGCAGGTTTTTTTTCTTTGGAGCTGGGGAGGGCACAGGGAGGACATAACCACTGTGAAGGGGCACAAAAGTGGGCATAACTACTGTGAAGGAGCACAAAAGTGGACAAAGCTACTGTGAGGGGGCACAAAGGTAGGTATAACTACTGTGACAGGGCACAAAGATGGGTATAACTAGTGTAAAGGGCCACAAGGAGGACATAACTAGTGTGGCGGGGCACACAAGTGGGCATATCTACTATGAGGGAGCACACAGCCAAGACAACACAGGAGTCACAACTGTGTAAATGTCCTTGAGTATCCCCGCCAGAACATCTCTGGAGAGGCCTCTCAATGGCTGTACACCAAAGATCCCCATCCAGCCTGACAGAGCTTAGATAGGTAGATAGATACTGTAATAATTAGGCCTACTAGGGTAGAGACAGACAGACTGTAATACTGTCTCCTATGTACAAGAATAGAACTACTTTAATACTTATACCTATTAATGGAGTGAGACTCAATAATACTGCCTTTTTTTTTTTTTATTAACAATAAGGCTACTATAGCATTATCTTCTACATACATGAAGATAACTGCTATAATACTCCTCCCAATATACTAATAGCCAATAAGGGGGAGGAAGAGCGAGAGAGAGAGGTAATACTACCTCCTTTGTATATCAATATGACTACCGTAGTATTACTTTCTATATTTAAGAATATAACTGCTGTAATACTGCTCCCAATCTACTAATTCCCAGCAACAGAGAGAGAGACAGACAGACAGACACTCTGAGGGTGCATTCACATCACCATTTGGCTTTCTGTTCTTCTGATCCGTCAGAAGAAGAGATGCAGAAAAAAAACTGGATACTGTTGCATCAGTTTGCACCCGTTTGAGCCATTTCCGTCTGAGATCCGTTTTTTTAGAAGGAAACAAAAATTCTGCATGCAGTATTTTTTTCCCCGTCTAAAAAAATGGAACTCAGACGGAAATGGTTCAAACGAATGAAAACTGATGCAGCAGGGCTCTTTTTTTTTTCTCTCTCTCTCTTCTTCGGACGGATCAGAAGAATGGAAAGCTAAATGGTGATGTGAATGCACGCTCAATTTGTTTTCTGGATATCAGTGTCTACAAATTTCCTGGACCTTGGTATATTTTATATTGGTTCAGGTCTCTTTTCTATGAATTCACCATGCTAGAAAGCCCCTATTATAAAAAATACATGTGCGCTGTATTGTAGGCCAGGCGATGCTGACATTGTGGGAAAGATATTGAAATGAGCCTTTCTAAAGCCTGTAGCAGCAGATATTAGAGTTAACAATTTGTATATTTTTCCCAGAAGTCAGGAGATGCTTTGTTTATGTTATGGCGCATATCAACTGCTCTCAAACAGAGAGTCATGACCTGTATCGCAACTAGTCTTCATAATCGAAATAGTACCCACCAAAATGTACCCACCATGCGCAAAGCTCCAATTTATGATAGATACTGTAATACTGTCTCCTATGTTCAAGAATATAACTACTGTAATACTTATACCTACTAAGGGAGTGAGACTCAATAATACTGCCTTTTTTATAACAATATGACTACTATGGCATTATCTTCTACATACATGAAGATAACTGCTATAATACTCCTCCCAATATACTAATAGCCAATAAGCCCATAATCAAATTAGCACTCACTACTCACTGTGTGCTTAGCTCCTATTTATGAGATTGACCATCCGCCTGTAATACTGTCTCCTATGTACAAGAACAGAACTACTGTAATACTTACAGAGAGAGTCTCTCTCCCTGGGTAACGGTACATGATCTCAGAGTCCATCAAAGAACAGTAGCCACGAACAGCCTCTTCAGATACGAGCATTGATATCCAAGATTCTTTCAGATGGTCAATATTTGCAGTTGAAGGGGCATTGTTCACAGGTAACGTCTTTCAAGAAGAAAGCTGATGATCTTCCGCAAAACTTTCAGGCACATGGCTATCTAAAGAAATTATTGCATGAATTACAGCAATTTGTCCTCAAACAAAATTGTACTAAACTATTCAATCCAAAGTCCTCTAGTGTTCTCAATTTGGTCAGGACATTAGCATCAAGCACCTAATATCCTATAAAAATACAGTCATTGCCAAATGTTTTGAGACACAAATTTTGGTTTTCACAAAGTTTCCTGTTTCACATTTTATGGTGGCAATTGCCACTTTTCACCACCTAGACCTGTGGGGACTTGGTTGTATAGGCAATTGGTTGGGTGCTTATGGTGTGGCAACTGTAAACCATTGTCACCTGTAATAATTTCACCAGTGTGTCAACAGGACATACCCAGAAGATACAAGATTTCATTAATTGTAAGACATCGCATCATGTATATGGCTACTTGTCCCTGCCCTCTCAGTTATGTAGGGAGAAGGATACTCCTGTTTCTAGACACATACGCACAGCACACAAAAACCAATGGAAAGTGCTCTGGTTTCAGGGTATCAAATCTTTCTACCTATCACCAAGGGAACAGGGCCGATTGTCGCTTTTTGTCTGCCTAAGGCGCCCCCCTTCCCTCAGTGCTTTGTAGCCAGGGGCAGGGGAGCACCATAGCCTTTCTGCTGCCTGAGGTAAAAATTTAAACATCACCCACGTGAAACATCACCCCATTCCCTCCAGATCGAACCCCTACCAATCAGCTGTTTGAAGAGAAGGCAGCGCTATGGGAGCTGTTTTCACTGCCTGTTCACCTGCTCACTGCAGCATTTGCAGTGGTGAGCAGGTAAACAGAGCAGAGAAGACAGCGCTCATCCGAAAAAATAAAGACAACCCAATTAAAGACATACTTGGAAAACATTACATACAGCGTTACACAACATACAGGGTAATACAGCCCCAGATATGTACCTCTTACATCCAGTCTCCTCTCTGATGTAGATATTCTCTTTCCTTATCTTCTTCATTCAGACCAGACCACCATGATGATTTCTTTCATCCATCTCTTCTCTCTGCACAGCTTGACAAACAGACATCTTAGTTTCCTACTTTTCCATCATCCTCTCACCTTCTGAACACCTCATTCTGCCAGCTCTAATACTGTGTCCACTGTGCTCCCCAATACTATACTGCAGAAACAGTTCCTCTGAAAATGCTGGTACCACACAGATAGTGTGCCAGTACAAAAAATACTCCCATACCTTTCAGACCCCAATATCAAACCTCAGATGAGAACCTCCCATCTCAGACCAGACCTTCCTTCTTCTTCGACCTATATGTCAGACCCCATATCAGACCCTCATTAAATTTCCATGTCAGAAACCCCCCTTCTCAGAACAAAACCCCCATGTATTAGACATCAGACCTCTCAACACCCCATATCAGACCTTAGAGCAGACCTTCAGACCCCCATATCAGACCCCATTAGATCCCAGACCCCCCTATTAGACCTCAGACTAGACCCCCATTAGACCTCCATACACCTATATCAGACCTCAGACCAGACCTCCAGACCCGATACCCCTATATCAGACCCCCATTAGACCTCCAGAGCCTCATATCAGACCTCCATTAGAGTTCCAGACCCCCATATCAGACCTCAGACCAGACCTCCAGATCCCCATTAGACCTCCAGAGACCCATACATATCCAGACCACCATATCAGACCCCCATTAGACCCATTAGACCTCCAGGCCTCCATTAGACCCCCACATCAGACCTCAGAACCCCCATATCAGACCTCCATTAGACCTCCAGACCCCCATCAGACTTACAGACCACCATAAGACTTACAGACCGTCAATCAGACCCCCATTATACTTACAGACCCCCATATCAGAACTCAGATCAAACTGTAAAATAAATAAATTAACTTACCTCTCCTGCTCCGCCGCTCCTCTCCCGGCCCGGTGGTTTCCCCAGCTCTTATCTTTTCTCAGGGTCCGCGCTGCAAAGTCACTTGACTGCCTGCAGCGTCAGGTCATAGTATGCTCTGTACCTCCTGACACTGCAGACAGCCAGAACATAGCAGTGTGGGACCTTAGAAGAGCAAGCAGGAGGAGGGGTTAGTACTGTACAGCACTCACAGCACTTCACTCCCCTGCGTCCTTCATATTAGTGAGTGCTTTATAGAAGCGCTCACTAGTATTCCCTTTATAAGATGCATTGCATCTTATAAAGGGAAATATACAGCATCACTTCAAAGCTAGCACAAGATGCCGCCTGATGCGAGATTCTCATCTCGTCTCATGGCAAAAGCGGGTCTGCAAGCGAAGGTGATTATGACCGGATTATTCTTAGGGCTCATTTAGACTGCTGTCTGCAAAAATGAGGATCTGTTTTTTTGCGGACAGTTCAGTATGTTTGCAAAAGACATTATCTTACACTACTTTCATTTAGACCCTTTAGGCGCTGAAGAGACCCAGGCCAACATAAGAGAAATGAGCAATTCTGAACAATTAATGGATGTAAAAAATCCATGATTGTTCAGAATGCATGCAGGATCAAATACGAGCTTCAAAATCATTTACGCACACTCCAAAATGGTATCAATAAAAACTACAGATTCTCCTGCAAAAAATGAATCCTCACACAGCTCTGTAGATATAGCTATAAAAAGTTATGGAAGAATATGGTGATGTAAACAAAAAGATTTTTCTCAAAGTTTAAATTTATTTTTACACTATTGAGACAAAAAACCCTATACAGATGTGGCATCTTTGTAATCGTACTGACCCAGAGAATGAAAGTTACAGGTCAGTTTTGCCACAAATGGAACACTATGGGAACAAAACCTGTAAAATGTTGGAGGAGTTCCTTTTTTTTTTTTCTAATTCCACTCCATCTGGAATTTTTTTTTCCCACTTCCTACTACATTGTATGCCATATTAAATGGTGGCATTAGAAAGTACAACTTGTCCCACAAAAAATAAGCCCTCATGCAGCTATTTGAACGGAAAAATAAAAAAGTTATGGCTCAAGGAAGATAGGGAAGAAAAATGAAAACACAAAAATGAAAAAACCTCCGGTATCCTAAAGGTTAAGGTATCCTACAGCTGCCTCTGCTATCCGCATGGTTAAGGCTACTTACAAAATAAATCACAGAAAAGGAATATTAGTGCACAAAAATAGATGCAAACAATATATACTGTATAAACTAAGACCTCATTCTGATATGATAAAATCTGAGACTCTTAGCCAATATATTTTGATCAAAACACATCTGTGCCCACCTACCCAGCGTGACGGTGGTCTCAGGTCAGGCAGGTCCTATGCTAAACCTAACCATGCCAGTGGGCATCTATATCTAGGAGCGTGGACGCCGCACATATAGGCGTGTTGCTCCTAGTAACGTCTACGTGCCTACAGCAACCAATAAGAGGAGGAGCAAACACACCTATATGTACCACGCAATCAAGACGCTCAATTTGATAGGAGGAGCAAAAGTGCACAAGAATGCTACTCAAGATAAGCTAAGAGCACATTCACACCTGAAGGTGCCACTCCCTCAGGTACATATTATAAACCAAGCAAAACTCACAGAAACAAAAGGATAAAAAACATCCTGCATGATGTGATAATAATGATTGCGGATGTCAGTGGCTATATATATCAAAATAAATCACAGAAAAGGAATATTAGTGCATAAAAATAGATGCAAACAATATATACTGTATAAACTAAGACCTCATTCTGATATGATAAAATCTGAGACTCTTAGCCAATATATTTTGATCAAAACACATCTGTGCCCACCTACCCAGCGTCACAGTGGTCTCAGGTCAGGCAGGTCCTATGCTAAACCTAAACTACTTACACTAGCGTTTAAGTTTTCCGGTCATAGGGACTGAATACCGGAAAAAAACACTTCAGTTTTGTCCCCATTCATTGTCAATGGGGACAAATCTGAACTGAATAGAATGGAGTGCTCCAAAATGCATTCTAGTAACATAGTTTATAAGGCCGAAAAAAGACATCTGTCTACCCAGTTCGGCCTGTTTTCCTGCAAGTTGATCCAGAGAAAGGCAAAAAAAACCCTGTGAGGTAGAAGCCAATTTTCCCCACTTTAGGGAAAAAAATTCCTTCCCGACTCCAATCAGGCAACCAGAATTACTCCCTGGATCAACGACCCATCTCTAGTAACTATAACCTGTAATATTATTACACTCCAGAAATACATCCAGGCCCCTCTTGAACTCTTTTAGTGAACTTACCATCACCACCTCCTCAGGCAGAGAGTTCCATAGTCTCACTGCTCTTACCGTAAAGAATCCTCTTCTATGTTTGTGTACAAACCTTCTTTCCTTCAGACGCAGAGGATGTCTCCTCGTCACAGTCACAGTCCTGGGGAAATTTAGATCATGGGAGAGATCTCTGTACTGACCTCTGATATATTTATACAAAGTTATTAGATCTCCCCTCAGTCGTCTTTTTTTCTAAAGTGAATAAGCCTAATTTTGATAATCTTTCTGGGTACTGTAGTCCACCCATTCCAGTTATTACTTTAGTTGCCCTCCTCTGAACCCTCTCCAGCTCTGCTATGTCTGCCTTGTTCACAGGAGCCCAGAACTCTACACAGTACTCCATGTCTGGTCTGACTAGTGATTTGTAAAGTGGCAGGACTATGTTCTCATCATGGGCATCTATGCCTCTTTTGATGCAACCGATTATCTTCTTGGCCTTGGCAGCAGCTGTCTGACACTGGTTTCTACAGCTTAGTTTGCTGTTCACTAAAATTCCTAGGTCCTTTTCCATGTCAGAGTTACCCAATATTTTACCATTTAGTATGTACTGGTGACTTGCATTATTCCTTCCCATATGCATAACCTTACATTTGTCAGTGTTAAACCTCATCTGCCACTTCTCTGCCCAAGCCTCCAGTCTATCCAGATCCATCTGTAGTAGTGTACTGTCCTCTTCTGTGTTAATTACTTCACACAGTTTAGTGTCATCTGCACAAATTTATATTTTACTGTGCAAGCCTTCTACAAGATCATTAATAAATATATTGAAGAGAATAGGGCCCAATACTGACCCCTGTGGTACCCCACTAGTGACTGTGACCCAATCTGAATATGTGCCATTAATAACCACCCTCTGTTTTCTATCACTAAGCCAGTTACTTACCCACATACAGGCATTTTCTCCCAGGCCAAGCATTCTCATTTTATATACTAACCTTTTATGTGGTACCGTGTCAAATGCTTTGGAGAAGTCCAGATATACGACATCCATTGATTCGCCGCGGTCAAGTCTAGAACTTACCTCCTCATAGAAACTGATTAAATTGGTTTGACATGACCGATCCCTCATGAAGCCATGCTGATATGGAGTAATTTGCTTATTTTCATTGAGGTACTCCAAGATAGCATCTCTTAGAAAACCCTCAAACAGTTTACCCACGACAGATGTTAAACTCACCGACCTGTAGTTCCCGGGCTCTATTTTTGGACCCTTTTTAAATATTGGCACCACATTTGTTATGCGCCAATCCTGTGGAACACTCCCTGTCAGTATAGAATCCTTAAATATCAGAAATAAGGGTCTGGTGATGACATTACTTAATTCTCTTAGGATACGGGGGTGTATGCCATCCGGTCCTGGCGATTTGTCAATTTTAATCTTTTTTAGACGCAGCTCTACTTCTTCCTGGGTCAGACAGGACACTTTTAATGGGGAATTTACTTTTATATTCTGCATTTCATCTGACAGTTTATTTTCCTCAGTGAATACAGTGGAGAAAAAGATATACAGTAGCTTTGCTTTCTCCTCATCGCTCTCTGCAACTCCCCCCTCATTACTCTGTAAGGGGCCGACACCTTCAGGTTTATACTTTTTACCATTTATATAATTAAAGAACATTTTAGGGTTAGTTTTACTCTCTTTGGCGATTAATCTCTCGGTCTCTAGTTTGGCTGTTTTTATTTGTCTTTTACATATTCTATTTTTTTCCTTATAGGTTTTCAATGCTTCCTCGCTACCCTCCTGTTTTAGTGATTTAAATGCTTTCTGTTTGTCATTTATTGCTTTCTTTACAGCTCTATTTATCCACATTGGTTTTTTTCTTGTTCCTTAACCTTTTATTCCCATAAGGTATGTACCTCTCACAATTAGATATTAGGGTGCTTTTAAAAATATCCCATTTGTAGCTGTATTTTTATTTTTGAGGACTTTGTCCCAGTTAGTTAGGCCTATGGCCTCTCTTAGTTGACTAAAGTTTGCTTTTTTGAAGTTTGGTATTTTTGTTCCTCCCTGAAGAAATGCTCTTTTGAATGACAGTTGGAAGGTTATTATATTATGGTCACTATTTCCCAGGTGTCTCCCAACCTGCACATCTGTTGTTCTGTCAGGTCTATTGGTTAATACTAAGTCCGGTATGGCCGTCCCTCTAGTTGGGTCCTGAACCAGTTGGGAAAAGTAATGGTCTTTGGTTATTTCCAAGAACCTGCTTCCTTTATGAGATATACAGGTTTCAGTTTCCCAGTCTATATCTGGGTAGTTGAAATCCCCCATAATAACGACCTCATTATGTTTTGCCGCCTCGTCTATTTCATTTAGAAGTAGATTTTCTGTGGACTCTGGTATATTAGGTGGTTTATAATAAAGTCCTATTAGTATTTTATTATTGTTTTTGGCTCCATTTATTTCTACCCACAGTGACTCCACATGTTCATGTCCCTCACTTATATCTTCCCGGAGTGTGGGCTTTAGACAGGACTTTACATAAAGACAGACTCCTCCCCCTCTCTGGTTTTGGAGATCCTTTCTAAACAGACTGTAACCCTGTACGTTAACTGCCCAGTCATAGCTATCATCCAGCCATGTCTCAGTTACTCCCACTATGTCATAGTCCTCCTCACACATCACTACTTCCAGCTCACCAGTTTTATTAGCTAGGCTTCTGGCATTAGTGTACATACAGTTAATAGGTTTATATATATATTTTTTCCCCTACACCTTTCCTTCTGCACTGTTCTAGTTCCTGCTTCCATTCCTCCCCCAGTTCCATTACCTTGCCCCAGGTCTGCACTATCTTCCCCATCTATAATGTAGTTACCCTCCCCCCCAGTCCCTAGTTTCAACACTCCTCCAGCCTTCTAGCCATCTTCTCCCCCAAAACAGCTGCCCCTTCCCCATTGAGGTGCAGCCCATCCCTACGGTAGAGCCTGTAGCAGACAGAGAAGTCGGCCCAGTTCTCCAAGAACCCAAATCCCTCCTTCCTACACCAGTTCTTGAGCCACTTGTTTACCTCCCTAATCTCCCGCTGCCTTTCTTGTGTGGCTCGTGGTACAGGCAGTATTTCGGAAAACACTACCTTTGACGTCCTTGCCCTAAGCTTATGCCCTAGATCCCTAAAATCATTTTTAAGGACGCTCCACCTACCTCTAACTTTGTCATTGGTTCCGATATGGACCATGACTGCTGGATGTTCTCCAGCCCCTCCCAGTAATCTGTCAACCCAATCCGCGATGTGCCGAACTCGAGCGCCAGGAAGGCAACACACCATTCGACGATCCCGGTCTTTGTGACAGATTCCCCTCTCTGTACCCCTAATAATTGAATCTCCTACTACCAGCACCTGTCTGGCCTGCCCTGCTCTCCTGGTCCCCTGCTTACTGGAGCTGACATTCCCCTGGCAGAGGAAGTGTCCGGCTGCAGCAGTGCTCTCCCTGAAGTGGCATCCCCCTCATCTGCCAAACTTGCAAACTTGTTGGGGTGTGTCAGATCAGGGCTAGCCCCCCTAGCACTTTTCCCTCTACCCTGCTTTCTAACTGTTACCCTGCTAGCTACCTCACTGTTCCGTTCCCATACCAGAGAGCAAACAACATGTTGTAGTTTGCTTTCCATCCTGTCATGACCCCCAATGCAAGTCAATGGGGACGGATCCGTTTTCTCTGACACAATCTGGCACAATAGAAAACGGATCCGTCCCCCATTGACTTTCAATGGAGTTCATGACGGATCCGTCTTGGTAATGTTAAAGATAATACAACCGGATCTGTTCATAATGGATACAGACGGTTGTATTATCAGTAACGGAAGCGTTTTTGCTGAACCCTGCTGGATCCAGCAAAAATGCTGATGTGAAAGTAGCCTAAGTGGTTGTCTGTGCTATATTCTTTATTTTGCAATCCAGTGCCATCTAGTGGTAAAACTGTGGTGTGAGCTCCCAATTCTGGTCTACGGTTCTAATATTCATGTTTCTCAATTTAGCTCTTCTGCCCTACTGGGATCCATTACGTTGGTAGTTCTAAGTGTATTGTTATTAACCAGACGTGATTGTTAGATTGTATATGCATCCAGCGTATTTAGTAACATGCTTGTATATATAATGGGATTATTGTCACTCTAGAACACTTTGGTTATGTTATGGATTGGGAATGAGACTATTTATATTCATCCCCCTCTGTCCCCTTGGTACTGTTCTAGCTGAACAATGCATATGCACTCTGTAACTTTGGGCTGGTCCATGCTCTGCAGTAGAGCAGACAGGCTGTAGTTCACTCTGCTGTCAGTGCATGCCCAGCTTGTACATGGGGATACCAAACCTCTAGTGGGAACCCTTACCTATACATATAACCAGAATTTCAATTTACCTTGCAATCCATTTGTCTAGCTCCTGTATCAGCTTGGAACACACAGAGTATCATGACTCCTGATCTTCCCTCACAAAACTACAATCCGCACAATCCCTAGCTTTCCTGCTGTGAGTGTTGCTGTTTATTGATTGGCTGCCTGATATACAGTCCAGTCACACCCCCTCTACTCAGTAATCAGCAGCACACTGACACTCCCTTTGTTTCACAAGACATGTAGCTGATAGCAACACACTGAGCATGCTCGACCTAACAAAGACTCAGAACTACAGGTCGCTGCCATGGTAACTTATGAGGAAACACAGTGGGTAGCAGAGGAAGAAAACTACTATTATAACTACTGAACAGTAAATATGTGAAATGTACATTATATTGCGTAATTATTGATGATGAATTAATCTAAAACATAAGTTATATTTATGCTAACCGGAATATCCCTTTAATGACCAGCAACATTTTTTTTGTTTTTTCCTCTCTGCATTTCAGCAGCCATAACATTTTTTATTTTTCATTGACATGGCTGTTTAATCTAGGTTTTGTTTAATCTAGGAGAAATGTTATCTTATGGCTTTTCTCAAATTGCTATGCAATTTATATATTTGCTCCAAAAATATAGCAACTTTTTCACGCCGTTCATATTTTCACATGAAATAACATGATAATTAAATTCTTCAGACTATTACGGCCGTGTGGATACCTAATATGCGTATTTTTAATTTATATTTAACCCTTTCACGACCGGAGCTTTTTTCGGTTCTGCATTTTCGTTTTGTGCTCCCTGCCTTCAAACAGCCATAACTCTTTTATTTTTCTGTTCACATAGCTGTATGAGGGCTTGTTGTTTGCGGGACAAGTTGTACTTTCCAACGCCACCATTTAATATTGCATACGGTGTAGTGGGAAGCGGGAAAAAAATTCCAAACCGGGTGAAATTGCAAAGAAAACGCTATTCCGCTACAGTTCTACGGGTTTCTTATTTACAGCATTCGATGTGCATTAAAACTGATCCGTTACTTTCATTCTACTGGTCAGTACGAATCCGGCAATACCTAATATGTATAGTTTTTCCTGCGTTTAGATGGTGATAAAATAATTAGAAAGTTGCCCTTTTTTTTTTTTTTTTTTTTCCTTGTCATATATTGACCCCTATAACTTTTTGGTATTTATGTGTACAGAGCTGTATGGGGGCTCATTTTTTGCGGGGCGGTCTGAAGTTTTTATTGATACCATTCTGGGGTGTGTATGACTTTTTGATCACTTTTTATTTAATTTTTTTTAGAAAAAAAAAGGGACAAAAAACTGCGAATCGCCATTTGGACGCTTTTTTCCGCCACACAATTCGCCGTATTGAAATTTTTTTTTATATTTTAAAAGTACGGGCGTTTTCGGTCACGGTGATACCCATGATGTCTATATTTATTGTTATTTAGGTATTTATTTTTTACTTATACGGAAAGGGGGGTGATTTGAACTTTTATATCTTTTTTATTTTTTATATATTTTTTAACATTTTTTTAAATTTTTTGGTGATTATTTTAAAGCTCAAATATGAGCTCATATATTGTGTTTTGTTTTTTTTTTCTTTATGAGCAATCATGGATTTACTAGATGCAGTTAAATCCATGAATTGCTCATTTCTTATCCTGGCCTGCCATCTAGTGGCCAGAATAAGAATTGCAGTTTGAAAACTGTAATCCTCACCAGCGAGGATTACAGTTTTCATATGGTGTACAGACACCCCGATTGGCCAATCGGGGCGTCTGTACACCACCCGGAAGCGTGGGCTTCCGGGTTCAGACGCATCCTGATGCCGTGATCACGTGTGATCACGGCATCAGAAGGCCCTGGAAGTCTCCGCAGACGGAGGTAAGATGCGGCAAGTCTCTGCTGTTAGAAACAGCAGAGACTTGCCGGCCATGACGCCCGCCGCACCCGCGAGCGGGCGTCATGTCCCCGCACCGCCCGCGCGCCGTACATGTACGGCGGCGGTCGGGAAGGGGTTAATGTATGCACAACAAATGTTTATTTACACTAAATAATGGCGATTCATTATTTATAACACTTTTTAAAATCCCATTGTGGGATTACAGTTTTAAATGTATTGGTATACTCCATTATACTAATACATTATGCTCTGTAAGGCTTCTTTCACACGAACGTAGTTCATGTGGGATCCGAGCCGCATATTTTGTGGCTCAGATCCGGACCCATTCATTTCTATGGGGCTGCAAAAAATGCGGACAGCACACCCAGTGCTGTCCCCATCCGTTGCTCCGTGCCACGGCCCCGCAAAAAGAATAGGCATTTCTATGATTTCCCCTCTCATGTGCAGTCCGCAAATTGCGGAAAGCACATGGGCCGGTATCAGTGTTTTGCGGATGCGCAAATTGCGGACCGCAAAACACAACGTTCGTGTGAAAGAGGCCTAAAGCAGAATCTGTGCTAAAAATCTAGGCTGTTACTAACAGCTGGTTCTTGGTGCTGGAGCACTCCGGCAGACTAGGGACCTGCACAGCCCGCAGTAAAAAGACAAGGGGCAGGCGTTAAAGGAAAAAACAAATATTTTTATCTGCTAGTTCTATTTCCTGAACATAATTATGGGGCGGCCATCTTGCCTGAGCTGTTCTTAACAGCATTTAGAAAGCATTAAGAAAATTGCTGTTTGAGAAGGCAGCAGCGCTGCAGGAGCGCCGCGGCCTTCTCTGTGTTTTCCTCAGGCCCAGTGACGTCACGACTACTATCACTGGCCTGGGCGCGGCTAAGCTCCATTCATGTGAACAGAGCTTAGCCCCGCCCAGGCCAGTGATACTAGTCGTGACGTCACTGGGCCTGAGGAAAACACAGAGAAGGCCGCGGCACTCCTGCAGCGCCGCTGCCTTCTCAAACAGCTGATCGACAGGGGTCCTGGGTGTCGGACCCCCGCCAATCAGATGCTGATGATCTATCCAGAGGATAGATCATCAGTTTGAAACAACTGCAGAACCCCTTTAAATATAGATTCTTATGTAGCATATGCATTATGCTTTGAGTTACAGGTGTAATTGCTCCATCTAGTGGTTGTCTGTTCAATCAGTTTAGTTAGCAAGCCTACAATTCCCTGTATGTCCCTAGGGAGCTACTGTATCTGTCACATCATCAAGTGAGCTCATATAGGAGCCATTTTTCTCTCAGTACCTGCTGAACTAGCAGCATCGGAAGTAATCCTTGTCATACAAGCCTACGATAGTATCGCTGGGATGTCCAGATTACCTTCTAGCATTTAGGGGGAGATTTATCAAACTCGTGTAAAGTAGAACTGGCTTAGTTGCCCATAGAAACCAAGCAGATTCCACCTTTCATTTTTCAGAGCTCCTTTGGAAAATGAAAGGCGGAATCTGATTGGTTGCTATGGGCAACTAAGCCAGTTCTACTTTACACCAGTTTGATAAATCTCCCCCTTAATGTTTATATGTTAATGAGTATTGTGCATATCTCTGCTGTTATTATCCACTCCATAGTTATCAGAGACTATGCTTATTACAGATAGGTCAGCAACTTCCTTGTGTATATGTCTATGGCTACTCATCTTTCCCCTTATTGCCATGCTGGTGTTTGATAGCAAGCACATTATTTTTCTGTTTCTTAGTTTCACCTATCCCTGCAATAAAAGTTGAACCCTGCTCCTGAGTCAATGAATTGTTAGGATTGAGTTTAGCTGCCTGTCAATTTATGCCCCTCTCACACATAAAGCCTCATTCACACGTCAGTTTTCTCCACGGACAACGCACGTCCCCATTCATTTGAATGTGTGTGTTCAGACATTAGTGTTTCATCACAGTCCTTGGTTCCGTTTTTTTAGCACGGATGCATGTCTTATCTTGATCCGTGTTTCCGGATACCTCACTCCGATTATAGTCAATGAGTCCGTGAAAACCACGGATCCCTCATGGATGTCATCCGTGTTTCACGGATCATTAAGAAGAGATGCTTTAAAAATAATTTTTCAGCTGTTCAGTGTCAGTGAAACACGGACAGCAAAAAAACGGACACACGGACCCAACACGAATCCTTCACGGATGCCTCACTGAGCACCTGCTCACGGATTTGAGCACTGACACGGACGTGTGAATGAGGCTTAAGGAGGACAGAACATATAGAATAGGGTTTTATAGGACCCACTAAGTGGGGTTAACCTTTTCAGTGCTCAGTGTCTTCACCAGTGGCAAACCTTTGAAGACCAGCACATTTCCCTATCACCATTTATGACCGACTTGAGTTTGGTTAATGGGAAACCGGAGCTTTTGTATACAGATGCATTTCACTGCTAATTCACCTTTCTGAACAGTGATTACATTTAGGGCTCATTCATGTGACTGTATGGCCGTGGTGTCCATGTTGCGGTCCGCAACACAGGCGGGGTGATGTGAATGAGCCCTTACACTCATGGCCTGGGATTTGCTTTTACAAGTATGAATGCCTGACCAATAGTGGCGAGTTTACCCGATATGAAATTACATCATGGTTACAGTTGTTTTGATTCATATGTTACTACACTCTACTTTGCCATTTATTTAGATACATTTATAACGAGGTACATTGCGGTATTTTCTACTTGGTCACACTTGGCTGTTGTGTGGCATTGATTTATTTAGCAGATTTTTAGTGATGTATAATAAAAGTTTGGTTTTAGATTTGATTTCAGTGCATGTTACCAATCCCCCTTTACCCGTCAGAGAGTACACATGCCTTTTCACAAAGAAGGAGTGAGAGGATAAGCGTTTATTCATCTAATCACCCCTCTGTGCGTATCTGACACACGCCTCCGTGGCTAATTAGGACACTTATTGATGCCATGACCTGGATGTGTACCGGCATCCGGATAATGGAGCCAAGTATCTTACGCCAAACACACCAGTATCAATAAAGTTTACAAGGTACACTGTCCCTATCTTACCCAGATCCAGTTTTTACAGTAAGATATACTAGCGATACCAGTTACACGATGCAGTATTGATAATGATTGACTACAGAGGAATATCTAATGGTGGCTTTCACCATAAATAATAGTAATCAGCCACTTTTCAGATGGGTATAATACAGAGGATTTTTTTGGTCCCATATTATGGAGGCAACACCCTGAACTCACACAGTTCATAAGAACCAATGGTGCACTAGTTTGTTTTCAGATGGTACGGGAGTAATAAAGCACTCATATTATAGCAGTCAGAAAGCAGCCTTTGTTAACACAATATATAAGGCTTAGAAATGTATCATTTAATTAGATGGACAATTATATACTTGTATTATTCCCAATACTTGTATGTAAAAGTTGATTGGTGCATTCCTTTAACACAAGCAGCATTGACTATAGACATGTGGTATGTTTTTACTCTACATCTTAGGTTTTTTGCAAAATATATTTATCATAATGACTCTGCTATGCATTTTAGTTGCAAAACTTAAATTTTTTACCCAATTCTTTTTATATAACCACTGTTACATGAAGGTGGTTGTATTAATTAGGTTATAATTTTATACACTGTACATTGTGCACTCTCAGATATAGCATTTGGTATCATGGCAGCTGTTTGCTGTGTATAGTATACCGTATTTTTCACTTTATAAGATGCACCCGATGATAAGACGCACCCCAGGTTTAAGAGGAGGAAAATAAGAAAAAAATATTTTTCATCAGACCCCACATAAATATCAGGACATCAGATCAGCCCACTCAGACCCCCCAATCAGCCCTTATTGTTAGCCCCATCAGATAAAAATAAAAAAAACCTCCCCTTACCTGTCCTGCTCCACGGCTCCTCTCCACCTCTGGCAGAAGTTCCCAGCCTGTGCTGCTCAGTCACCTGACTGCGTGCAGTGTCAGGTCATAGGGAGCGCACTACATCTTGACGCTGTATGCGTTCAGGACAGTGAAGCACCGGCCGGGAAGACGGGGAGGGTGAGTACAGGAAGCGCTTGCAGAGCTTTGCTCCCGGCACCTAATACATACTAGTGAGTGCTTCCATAATGGAAGCGCTCACTAGTATTTGCTTTATAAGACGCACTGGGGTAAAAAAAAGTGTGTCTTATAAAGCGAAAAATAACGCATTTGTGGATGACAAATATCACATGGCTTCTGTTTCAGTGTTTTTAAAAGCAGAAGCTCTTGTTGATGTACATACTTACGGTACGTATGAACGCTGCACACCTCAATATATTATTTTTTTTTACATTGTTTTACGCGTAAACGTTTGCTTGGAGTTTTAGTTGCAAATGCTTGTTTTGACGCTACTTCGTTTTTTTTAAATAATTCCTGTTTACATGAAGGCGGACACGGTTTAGTCATCAGGTTGCTTGATTTCAGGAAATATATAGGTTTTGGGGGTTCACTTACTTTTCAGGGGTTGTAATCCCTGGATTTTACATTCCGTTCTTTATTTCAAAAGAAATTTCTGCTTAAAACCAGATATTTGGTCTCTCCAGTTTTGGTGATTTTATGAAGATGTGGATGTAACATTAAAGGGAGTCTGTCACCTCATTTTCACCTGTATAACTAACAGCACTGCCCCACAGAAGATTGCAGACACATCCCAGACATACCTGTGTGCACTGTGTGTCTGTATTACATGTTCAGAAAAAGCACTTTTATTCTGGTGGAAAACAGCCCCCAAGTGCCCAGCTGAAAGTGAAAGTAAAAACAGCTTTCTCTCCTGACTCGATTTCTAACAGCTATATCTTCTGATATACTGGATATAATGCTGTGATTTGGTATCATTTGAAAGCTTTGAATGCCAGCTTTCAAAGAAGGTCAGAAGTTAATTTTTCTATCTGCTACCAATCCCACAATATGAGCATCTAAAGCAGCCCTCCCCTCTTTAGTCTGGTTTGCTTTAGTCACTTGCAGCAGCAGAGCTGGGCACTTGGGAGCTGTTTTCCTGCAGAATAAAAGTGCTTTTCCTGGACATGGAATACAGACACACAGTGCACACAGGTATGTCTGGGATGTGCATATCTTCTGTGGGGCAGTGCTCTTAGTTATATTGGTGAAAATGTAGTGACAGACTCCCTTTAAGGGCTCATGCACGCGACCGTGGTTTTTTTTTTTGTCCGTATCCGATCTGTATTTTTTGCAGGTCGGATGAACTTCAGTGCGGCTGCAAAAGAGGAGGACATGAGCCCCAAGTTATATGTATAAACTCTGCACATGTTAAACTTATATGTACCACACAACCTAAAAAAAAAACAAAAAACAAAAAAACTTTCTGCTCGGGTCACACTTTTACCCAAATAATATGAATTTTGACACAGTTTTTATGAAAAATTACATTTTGATGCAAAATGGTATGACAGTATCTGTGAGTAAAAACTGGAGCGTGGCATTTGATCAATGTGCTGGGTGTCTTTCGAAAAAATATATGGGTATGGGATATTAATATGATTTTTTAAATTTTGTAATTTAGATTTTAGGTTACTTTCACACTAGCGTTTTTGCTGGATCTGGCAGCTTCCGTTACTTATAATACAAGCTGAAAGCGAGAATGTGAAGCTTACACTGGCTGTACCATATAAATACCCATATAATTTTTTTTTCTTAAATAAAAAATGACCTGTGCTGGGCTCTTCTATTTCCTTTGTAAGATGTGGCAGATTGGTAGTAGACTTTTGGATCATATTTGGCAGTGAAAACGTGCAACAAATCATAGTACCATAAAAGCGTCAATGAGTCAAACCCCCCAATACCTATAGTTGAGAAAAGCCTTGTGCCAAATTCAGAGCATTCAGGATTTTTTATATCTACAGCGTGTCTTATTTTGTCACTGTGAAAATATAATGTAAGCATGCTATAAAGCAGGAGCTGAAGAGAACATAGTTTTATGGAAGAAGATTTGGTAAAATGCGTGTTTCATTTATTTAAATTCCGGCTCATTCTGGGCTTTGAAGACAAGGAGACGGTCCTATCAGTGACTGACAGTATGTTGAGCGAATCGAACTCCACAAAGTGTATACTTACCTCATCCATTTGAGAGCGAAAAGCCGTCTGCCGCCATCTTGATCCTGCACAAAATCCTGTGTGCAGTGACATATGACATCATCACGGGCTGCTCGAGATTTCGTGTGGGATCTACAATCTAGATGGCGGTAGCTGTCTCTTCGCAATCAAATGGATGAGGGCAAGTATGATTTTATTAGTTTTTAAAAATTTTTTACACTAACATTGCTGTTAGATGCCGCAATCAGAAATGCGCTTTGTGATTAAGTAACTCATCAGGAAGCTGATTTTTTTTTTTTTTTTTTTAATTCCGCGAAGCAGTCGAATTGAATTTTTCAATACTTCGAGCATCACTAATTGACCGCTTTTTCTATATACTACAGTCAGAAGGAAGGCTATAAAATCACTGATAGGACCGTCTCCTTGACCTAAAAGCCCAGAATGAGCAGGAATTTTAATGAATAAAGAGTTTTACTGATGCTTTTCCCATAAAACTATATAAATCAATCTGCTCAGCATCTCCTGCTCTATATCATGGGGCCTGCAGCTCAGACACCATGTTCAACGTGACAGAGTCCCTTTAAATTACTATGTATTTACTTACCAACTCGATGTATTTTTTTTAAAATAGGCACTCCAGCTTCCCCAAAATCTCAAAAAGACACATAGGAGTCTAAGCAAGAGGCAGAAAAATATACAGTGAGCAAAAGAGGTTTATTTCTGTAGATGTTGGTGCGTGTTCGTTAGCTCCTGCACTGCCATCAGTGACAGTAAGTACCAGTTTAACACACTAAAACAATAAGACACATTCGGAAATCACATGGATAAAATAAACATTTCTAACGCTCTTCCATATGAAATCAAAGTACCAGGTCATTAGCTTGTGTTACAGCTTGTAGTTATGGACACTTTCCCTGTTCCCATTGCACATACAGTCTGAGGTGCAGTCAGTGTTTGAGAAATTTCTGGCCAATTCTATGACAGATTCCAATTAAACTGGATGAGGACAACTCAGACTGAACAAAGCATGGGCGCAGAGACTCTGCCATGTGTACGAGCCCAAAGGAAGCACGTTCATTTGTGAATACTACGTTGTGGTACAGGTATATTAAACATTTACAAGAATCATTTGCCGTCAGGGTAAATGCCATTCCATATTGTCATTTTATCTGTGACCAATTGACGAAAGTCATTACAGTACATGCAAAAAGAATTTGCATGCTGTAACAGTAGTATTATGCACTTTTAACAGAATTCTAAAATTGTCTTTGTAACTTTGGGATTACATATTTCATATAGCTAGAACGTGGCCACAAAAAATTGTAAATCCTGTTTAAAGGGACACTATCATCGTAAAAAGAAATAGTCGCTAAATGATTACTAGTGAAAGCTTTTTGGTAGTGAACATTTTATCATTTCTATCCTTCTATATATAAATTATGAAATATTTTGGTTTTCACACATGCCGACATATAGAGTCCATATAGGCTATTCTGCAAACCGGTCATAAAGGGAATATCATATTACAGCCTATAGGCTCATTCATACCTTTGTCTTACAGATCCCTATTAGAGATGAGCGAGCAGTGCTCGTTACGAGCACTGTAACGCTCGGGTCCCGGGTGAAATGCCCGCAGGCATTGCGGATCCGTCCTCATCTGCATGTAAGTCAATGAGGACGGATCGTTTGGTATGACACTCATACCAAACGGTTCCGTCCTCACCCGTCTTAAATTAACGAGCACTGCTCGCTCATCTCTAATCCCTATTTTTTTAATTGAAGAAAACATTGGAAATGCATTTACAATAGTTTATTTTAATGGCTTCTGTTTTATTTCTATGTGCATTTTTTAATGCACATGTTTTTCAGTATACAGCAAGTACCAATAGGTATTGAATTGGTGCTGCTTTAGCTCATAGTCAAGGAGTTGAATTTAAAAATGCATGTTTAGTGTTTTCGCTGTTCACACATGCGCATTTATTCCACTTATTATCATCCCTATGTCTGCAACTGTACAAAAAATAAAATTTACAAAGAAAAACATTTTTTTTTTCAGATTTGAGCATGAATCAGTCTTAAAGGGGTTGTCTGAGGAGAATTTAATAAGGATGATCTACTATCCTCAATATAGGTCGTCAGTATCTTATCGGTGGGAGTCTGACTTCTGGCATCTCAGCTGATTGAAGAGACCACAGCGCTCAGTAAGTGCCGAAACCGCTTCTTGAACTAGTGATGTCATGTTCATTGGTCACATAAGCTAGGCACAGCTCAGTCCCATTCAAGTGAATGGGGCTGAGCTGCAATAACCAGCACAGCTGCGATCCAGTAGATGGCGCTGTGTTTTTTAATCTGTGAGGAGGCCAAGATGCTTTCAAACCTCAATGATCAGATTCTGTCAATCCTGAGGATAGGTGATCAGTACTGAACACTGGAACAACCCCTTTAAGGCTGGCCCTAGAAACACAGTGATTTTAGCAGACCAGTCTGACCATCTAATATATATGTAGGAGGCTTAACATTCCCCTGATTGCAGATGTTGGGTGAGATAAGGATCAGGAAACTAAATTTCAACATGTCCAATCCTTTTGTTCTCTGGAAATTACCTGCTGCCAGAGAGTCTGGCAGTGGCTTAGGGCCTATTTACATGGGCAGATTATGACCATGCATCCTGTATCATGGACGTGGACCCATTCACTTGAGTGCTTCTGTGGGGTTTCTCTCTGTGCCTCCGCACCGGTGCGGACGGATCACGGACCCAAGTTGAATGAGTCTGGATCTGTCTGCGGAAGCCGCACAGATGTTGCCCATGCAATTTGCGGCCCCCAATGCATGGAACTGCCAACCAATGACTGTGTGCATTAGCCCTTAGACGGCTAACCAGGCATAGCCTAAAACAGGCGTAGAAAATGATGAATGAGACGAGCCTTCGGGCCCATCCCCTTCCCATTTTATTTTAGACTTGGCGTGAGCGGGAAAATGGACCTTTGCGCCGCAATCTGCACCTGAAATACGCCTAATATAGGCGTATTTCTGGTTAGTAGATGACCCCCTAAATTTTTTTTTCATTATTCAAAGAGTGACAAAAATCCTTGCTGTAACTCATTAAGCTAGCTAAATTAGTTTTTTGTGATAGTGTCCCTTTAAAAGATCATTTCCGTCAAGCGGTTTATTCGAAAATGGTATAACTTTCTCACCACACTCTTAAAGCATATTCATGAAGCCCTTGCACTGCTTTCATTTTAAGCGTGCCAGGCCATCAACTGGTAAGAGGTCACAGCAAATGAGGGGAACTATTCAATAATACGTTAAAAACCGGTAAATAAGTGGGCTTATATAAAACAAGTTGCATAGAAAATTTAAATATAAGGCAAAGCAGGTGTTAATTTAAAACCGCCAATGCAAAGGGCACAGTGGTGTTAAAACATTCTACAATTGGCTTATGAACACAAATCACAGTATAGTACTTGTGCTAGAAAAGTTAATGGCAGCTGTCTCCAAAGAACATTACAGTATCAGAACTATCCTACAAGCTTAAATTTCACTCTAGCAACCTGATCACTGCATTAGCACCGCTGTGCCGTCTAAGTACCTGATTAAAAGTCATCCGCCTTCTGTATTCCACATAAAAAATGCTACTTAAAAATAACATGACTGCAGACACCAAATGTGATGAGCACAGCCCATATCATGTCAATTATTTTGCCATTTCTCAGTGTAAGATCCCACCCTGCAGAATCTCCACCAAACGGACATAGACTATGTAAATTAAAATACATTACTGTACTGGAAGAAACGCTCCACATAACTGACAGACTACCATAATGTCATCAGAGCTGCTTTACATATTATAGATACAGATTACAAGTATACATGGGCCCCCAAATATTAGAGATCGGAAGAGAAAATGGCGTCAGAATAGTGAAGAGATTCTGAAGAGACAGAATAAATATATACATACACAGAGTGAGGCAAACTTGTAGAAAGTATTAATCTGGGGGGGGGGATTATTTGGTGGTGGAATCGTGCAATATGGTTCACATGAAATGGCAAATCCTACAGTGCGGTTCTTCAGCGCGTTCACGAAAACTGGATTAGACCTTTAAGCAGGTTCATCCGGCAAAATGGTGGACACATAGAAGCACTTTAGGAAACTTTGACCTCACTTACCTCAAACAGGTAAAGATGGGTCAAAAGTGAAACTTCCAGTGTGTTTCTGACTAAATGCTAGCCAAGACTGATACATGAACCCTGAGCAGATTTCAAAAATGTTTCCGCCACCAAATAATGCAGCTTAATGCAGCTCCCCCCCCCCCCCATAACACTGATACCAATTCATAGGAGGGGTCAGGCATGCAGGCTGCTGCTCCATACAGCTCTATGGGGGTTACACAGTGTGAGCGGTGCATAGATGTTACTGGTTGTAACACTCCTTTAAATGTAGGCCATCATTGCCAGTAAATCAGTATTACCCATGGCTTGTATAAAGAGATGTGTACAGGAGGTGTTCTGTGCAAATGTGAATAACTCCTTTAAAAAAAAAAAAAATAAAAAAATAAAAAACATGATTACGTTAAAGTTTTTTCTGCTCTCCCATGATAATCTCATCCTGTCTACCACTAAATATATGGCTTCTACACAGAGCCATAGCTCGGCATTTAGTGTGAGGTGGCAAAATAAAATGATGTATTTTTTACATTTATGATCGCTAATCGGGGAAAAAATGAGCACATGATTCTGCAGGTATGGACAATAACACTATCTCAAATCTGGAACTATACAGGAAAATAAAAAAAATTCTTGCCAAGCAAATGTTCATATCAACATAAAACAAGCATAAAAACCTTGACAACTGCAGTAGAAGGCCTGCATTATGCATTTACTATGCACTGCGATGCATTGGGGGGTCCGCCTGTCACTCGGTTTCATATAGCTTTTAGTTATATTAGTATATGAAAGAGGAGAAATAAAGACATTAGCAGTGTTAAAGGCAAAACAAGAGTTAGCCACAAGAACCATTGTTTCAAACACACAAAGTGCATAAAACATAGTAATACTACAAAACATGGCTAAATGTGTCAAACGCATGGTCCTTGCTCCATCTTTGTGTATTTACATACAGACTGCACAGTGCACAGTGCACAATTCAGTCTTTGTCTTACGGAGTCATCTGAAAGATTTCTAAAAAGTTCCATCGACTTCAGATGACAGATGACATAATGTTGCACCATATAAAACTTGGCTAGCGTGTCAGGATGAAATACGATTCTCGGCTCTAGAAACTTTCACTTGACGCTCTTAGTTGGGGTTTCGGATTCGGTAGACTGTCTTTCATCAGTCCATGCTTTCCTGGTATTTGTCAGTGCCAGGGTTTTTTCCTTGTCAACAACCACATAATCCACCTTCTCTTCTGCCGCGCTGCTCCCAGACCCAGTGCTCTTTTTCTAGAAATAAAAAACACATCAGATCCGCAAACATCATAGCATCTAACTTATTCTCATTAATTAGTTTGGGCTCAGGGTAATTTCACTCTTCAGGACCAGGCAGCGTTTAGCTGTTTTATTATACATTAAGAGCTAGATTTTTTATTTTTTTTGCTGGAACTTTTGTGTGGTTTTTTTTTCAGGACCAATTCTTTTCTTAATCATTTTATACTTTATTTTTAGAATATGAAAAATATGAGTCCTAGGAGACCCAGAGAGTGTTATGTAGCAATTTGCAGGGCAAATTTTGATTTCAAGAAAATCGCTCATCTCTAATCTGATTGATAAGTCATGCAATCCAAACGGTAATATTTATAAAAAGGTAGGCAATTTGGATAAAAGCATTACAGGATCTGTCATATCATGGATATCTACGGTCTCAGACTGACCCCCAATGCCATAGAAATATAAAATAGTGCTGCATACAGAGCTATTATTTCCATCAAATCAATTGGACATAGATGTGAACAAAGCCAAGCATCTCACTAAAATAAAATGTTACATACAGTACACAAAAAAAACAACAGAAAACAACAGCAAGACCAATGATCGCCAACCTTTGGCTCTCCAGCTGTTGTACAATTCCCATCATGCCTGGACATGATGAGAGTGGTAGCTTTACAACAGTTGGGGAGCTACAGGTTGGGGAACACGGAGTTAGACTATGTCAGAATGGACCATTTCTTGTCTGATTAGTCATTTCACATACTTTTCTTGGAGGGGTTGACTTGCCAGAGTCCAGATCCAAGTCTAGATATTCCACTTGTTTGTCACCCTTAGGTTTTACCATGGGGCTGTTGCCTTCATCAAGACTGTTGCTCTCAAATAGGCACTAGAAATTTAAATATAGTACATGATATAAATTACTAGGGGACATATCATACAAATACTGTTGTCTTTCACACACACAAAAAAAAGCAGGTGAGAACCAAAGCTGGCTTTATAACTTAGGCTAAGTTCAGACGAGAGTGTCCACTGCAAAAAACCTGATCCTTTAAAGGGAACCTGTCATTAACTTTATGGTGACCTCACTGAGGGCAGCATAAAATAGTGACAGAAATGCTGATTTCAGCGATGTGTCTCTCATGAGCTAAAAGTAAGTGGTTGCCGAGAACCAGCATCATAATCATTGCAGCCCAGGCCTTGAAAAGAGTCAAATCTACCGGAGAAGAGTCATGGTTATTCATAATCTCCTCCTCTGCTGATGGTTGGCAGTTCTCTCCTAGAGAGAAAGGGAGAAAACTAGGTAGAAGCCTGTCTCATCAGCAGATGGGAGGGAGAGCGGGAGATTATGAATAACCAGGACTCTTCTAAGGTGGCCGGGACTCTTTTCCAGGCCCAGTCTGCAATGATTGTGATGTTGGTTCTCGGCAACCACTTACTTTTAACTTATAAATGACAGACCGCTGAAATCAACTCACCTGTCTCTACTTTATTCTGCCGTTAGTATGGGCAACATAAAGGTGGTGACAGGCTCCCTTTAACAGGACCACACAGCATTACAATGATTTATAATGCTGTGTATCTCTGGCCAACCTCACATCTACTGAGCTATACTTACATAATGGCATTCGTATAGTTCATTAGATGCAAGGTCGGACAGAGACACACAGCATTATAAATCATTATAATGCTGTGCGGTCCTGTGAAAGGAGCAGTGTCCATAATGGGAAATCACGCTGCCTCGCTGGTCGACTGGTGGACACGCACGTCTGAAATTAACCTTAGGCTGAACGCTAATTTGACACCCTGCCTTGCCTCCGCTCAGCTGAGCATGCACGTGTCCTCAAAGAGGTGTCTGACAGCGGCTTATTCTCCTTGGATTTCAACAAGACAGACCCTTCTGTACCCTGACATGTGCCGCCAGGGGAGCATCAAGACAACTCCATACATCTGCGATGGTTAGCCACAGACTTTCATCTAATGTCTATGGCTAGCTTTACGTTAGTAGTGTGCTTGAGTCTTTGGCTAAAGGTACCATCATATTGTGCTAATATTTCCCTGTATCCTATACAGCTCCCTCAATTTTACCACCCTAGTTAACTTTGCTACCAGTTCCTAATTATTTTCCCATGACCACAGCTACCTCTTTTGCATGGCAGCACTACTCCAGCAGTAAAACACATAATTATCAACATTCATTCAAACATCATAACTAGGGATGAACGAATCGACTTCAGATAAAACATCCGAAGACGATTCGCATAATACTCCGTACAGTATTAGAATGTATTGGCTCCGATGAGCCGAAGTCTCACGAGACTTCCACTTGGAACCGAACCAGAGTTTGGGAAATGGTATTTTACAGTAGAAAACAATTTATAAAGTTAATAGCTTCGGTTCTTCGGAAGCCAATACATTCTAATACTGTACAGAGCACTCGCTCCGTACAGTATTAGAATGAAGTATTATGAAAATCGACTTTGGATATTTCATCCGAAGTCGATTCGCTCATCCCTAATTATGATCTACTGCTAGTTAGAGACACGTCATGTATAAAGGTTTTACATACTGGGACGTCTGTGGGTAGATTTGGGTTCATAGGTACGTAGTTTTCTTCACTGTCCTGTGAGTCACTGCTTGAAGCTGTGCTATGAACAGAGTCTGGTCTGGGAGGCATAGGGAACCTGGAAGAACTGAAGGACACAATCTATTAGACATGACCACACCAAATATGCTTCATATTAAGTGACTAGCTTATAATAGCTACAAGGGTTTAAAGAGGACCTGTCACCACTTCTATCCCGTTTTAGTAAATATTTCATCTTTTACTCTTTCTAGAAATTACAAATGAATAAGTTGACAACTAGCCATTCATATTTCCCTTGTCAAAGAAATGTGTCCGTACAATGTCAGAATGTAACCCCCAATTATCATTTTATTCATACGTTTCTAGGAGGGGTAAAAGAGGGACGGCACAATGTACAGGTCAAAGAAAAGATGCTCCCGAATTGTTATTTTACAGGGAATATAATCATTTCTAAGATAGAAATGTCAGTGAAGCAGAGGATCAGTGGTTAGCACTGGTGTCTTGCAGCGCTGGGATACAAGGTTCTGATCCATCTGAGGACAACATCTGCATGAAGTTTGTATGTTCTCTCCGTGTTTGCATGGGTTTCCTCCAGGTACTCTGGTTTCCTCTCACAATCCAAAGATATACTGATCAGGAGTTTAGATTGTAAGTAGTGTTGAACGAACTTTTGTTTTAAAGTACAGCGTACAAGTTTTCGGGTTATCTAAGAATTCAGTTATGAATTAGGTTACCACGGATCATAACTTATAGTCTGTGGTAGCAGAATCCATAATGGAATTCTTAGATAACCCGAACCTTCTACGCCAAACTTGAAAACAGAAGTTGGCTCATCCCTACTTGTCAGCTCCATTGAGGACAGAGAGTAGAGAGTAATGATAATGTCTGTAAGGTGCAGCATAATATGTTGGGGCTACAAAAGTGACTTTTAATGTGTACGGAGCTGCAATGTATGTGACACATTTTCAGCACCTCTTCTTCCATTCGGTGGCGCTTTGGCAACTGAACACAGAACATACCATCTAGGAAGAAGCGGAAATGCCTGCACAAGCACATTACCTTTCACGTCACACCGCCTGATCACCGTGTATGTAAACTTGCCATTTTTTACTAGCCAACCAATAAATGCAAAAAACGTTTGTATGTATATTGTGACTATTATAGGAAACAAATACTCACTCTCGTGTAAAGCTTCTGGTTACTGGAGAGCGCACAGGTAACTCTACCCACTCAGGGAGAGGCTTGATCTCTAGCGGCGCTGGCTTTACTGAACAAAGGAAAAAACACAACATGACAATTGTTTTGACGTTAACAACTAAGCGACTAGGCGAGACAATTTCTGGTAATAAACAGTAAAAAAAACAAAAACAGAAGTGTGCATAAGAAACCCATGATCTACATGTGGATCTCCATGTTTTTATCTCCACCATGCTTAGCCAACTTTTATAGGCATGCCTTTTTCTTTTATAGCATTGACACTGCAATGCTTCCAGAAGTGCTGTAAAGAACACTATAAATGATGTATGACTGTGAAATGATGGAAGTCCCCCTTGTTTCAGTACAGTCTCTTTACTGACTGTACGGCGCTCCCATCCAGAACCTGGCCGCTGATGGAGGCGCATGTGACCAGACCTGTCCACCAGCAGCTTCAATGGAATAACACTTAATACGGTGTTAGAAAATAGCGCATGCACAGTGCCATGACCAGTGTTATTCAATGGTGCCGCTGATGTAGACGTCTGGAGCCATGTTCCAGACAGGAACGCTGGGCAGACAGTGAGGAGACTGGACTGAGTAAGTGCAGAAAGTCAATTAATGGTCAATTATCACTTGAATTTTCATATAACTGTTCAGATTTGAGTAATTATTGTCACATGGAATAGCAGGAAATCATTAAAGATGGATGATAAATTGTTCGCTTTCTGTGGATTGGCCAGATATACCCAACTAAAATATTATCCTTAGTGGCTGGTACATCCCCTCGTCTAATGAGAAATCTGCCAGTCGTCAGTGGCATGGGGTGAATGAGCAGCAATCTCAATAACGAGCAAACAGCAAAAAATATTTAGTGATTATTGTTTCATTTACTGAACTTTTTTTTTTAACGCAAATAACTCGCTTAATCGTTGCTTGCTGCTTGTTAAAGGGGTTGACCCATGTCACTATAGGGGACTAAATGCCGGCCCCAAGTGGCGGGGCTTATGAAAACTGCCGAGCGGGCTAGCACTCTGCTGTTTTTGTAACTCTAATTGTAGTGAATAGGGACTATGCACACAGCAGAGCAAAGCAAGCGACACAGCTTCCGTAACTGCCGGCGCACCGTTTTCATAAACCAGCAGCTTAGGGCTGGATGGCGAGATGGGACAACATCTTTAATAAAAATAAAATCTGACCATCTAATAATCGCCTAGGAGTATGTTTTCAGCACTTTTGGGGAAAAAAAATAAAAATAAGGTGGGCAAGCCTTCAAATTTTGTTTGGTAATGTATCAACATGGTGAAAAGGGTCCAATACCAACAGACATTAGTGCCCTTGATTTGAAAAAGAACACAAAGGGAAAACCTTCCTTAAAAAAAAAAAAAAAATTAGAACAGGACTGTATGGATGGACTAGGAACCCCTGCTGATATGTATCAGGAGTAAGCAAAAAGACAACTGATCTGACTTATCTCAAGCCTGAAGTGAACGTCCACTTTTTAGTGCTCAGACGTTCACCATTTTAACAGCACACAGTAAGCGCCCTCTAGTGGTGGCTGCACGGCCTATACAGGTGATTTGCAGCCATGTGCCAGAAAAACAAAGACCCAAATACTTTAATGACTACAAAATGCTGGACATTTTTAGGATACAAAATAGTGTTTAGTTATGAAATTTACTTTAAGCGGACCATGAAAATGAGATATAAACCATCTAACTGATCTAAGCAAATAGCATTGCAAAAGACGCACAGACTCCAGAAACGCCAGATGTTTGCTGTAGGGGAAGAAAAATCTGAAAAAATGCAACTCATTTACAATGTCTGATCAGCTGGAAATCAGCCAATCATTTCATAGGCTTCAGATTATCGGCAACTACTGGCTGAATGATATTAACCTGTCAGATCGAAGTTCTGACTTTTAGCTCAGGTCTATGGCCAGCTTTGAGGTGCTCATACACAGTCCACGCCGAATCCGCGTATTTCGTGGGACTGGGCCATCCATCTAATCTGTATAAGGGTCTCCCAACTTCCCCCAAACAGCAGATGTCAGAGGAAAGAAGAGTCAGGCCGTTGGAGTTCTACAGACCTGATCTTTTTGGTTCTTAGAAGCAGCTTATTCCCTACAGCCCATTGAGAACTCATGTACACTCGGCCAAGCCACGTGTCCATACGTATGGGTGGTTAGAATGGAAACAGGAGGAACAGCCGTCTAAAATCTATAAACTTTTTAAAGGGCATCTGTCAGCAGATTTGTACCTATGACACTGGCTGACCTGTTACATGTGCGCTTGGCAGCTGAAGACATCTGTGTTGGCCCCATGTTCATATGTGTCCGCATTGCTGAGAAAAATGAAGTCTTTATATATGCAAATGAGACTTTAGGAGCAATGAGGGCGTTGTCATTACACCTAGAGGTTCTGCTCTCTCTGCCACTGCTGCACCCTCTGCACTATGATGGACAGGGCCAGCCATTATGATGTTCTCACAGCCTGGTCTTGTCAAAGTGCAGAGGGAGCAGCAGTCCCAGAAAGAGCAGAGCCTCTAGGTGTAATGACAACGCCCTCATTGCTCCTAGAGGCTCATTTGCATATATAAAGACTTCATTTTTCTCAGCAATGTGGGCACATATGAACACGGGGCCAACACAGGGTCTTCAGCTGCCAAGTGCACATGTAACAGGTCAGCCAGTGTCATAGGTACAGATCTGCTTTTCCTTTAATGAAATTTTTGGAAACAGTCAAGTGTTCCGCAACACCATAGACTACATTGGAGAGAGCCACATACTTGTGTATCTTCCTCACTGGACTACTGAACAGAGAGGAGATGCTTAACTGGGGGCAGCACAGAATGGCATTGTCACAGGTGGGCACCCCTACCATAGACCATCTCTGCAACCTGCCCTTTGCTTATGGAACTATCACATGTGTACTGTGGAAATATAAGAGGTCATTCAATTCATAAAAACATCAGGACATGAAAATGTTTCTCAATATAAAAATTTCATACAAGAATAGAACAAATTTATATTATAAGCACAAACAATTTAGATCATAAATGTTGAACAATTGCTGATAGTCCCCAAATATTTAAATCAGACAGTAGTTTAGCTTTTTCTCTATCCCTTTTTAAAGGGGTTGTCTGAGCTACAGATATTGATAACTAGTCCTGAGGATACCGTAGGTCATCAATATCCGACTTCCAGCACCCCTACCGATGGCTGTTTTGTAGCGGTGGTGCAGTGTATTACAGCTGTTCATCCCATTCAAGTATGAGAGAGGACGCTGTAAGGGACCACAGCCCCTTCAAACAGCCAATCGGTGGGGGATCTGATACTGATGACCTGCCCTGAGGGTAAGTCATCAATATATGTAGCGCAGACAACCCCTTTAACATGTTAACAGTCTACATTTTTATCCATTAAGACTATAAGGCTATACAGGCAACACAAAATATGTACATTTCTAGGCAGTAACACATCTTTATTAGGCCACAAGGTAAGGGCACTCGGGTCTTACCATAGTCTACAGATTTCTGCATGGCTATACAACTGAAAACAGGACATGGTGGAGAACTAAATACATACCCTTGGTTCTTCGGGGAAATTCACCTATGGTTTGTGAATCAGTTCGCTCTAAACCGTGAGGTTTAGGTCTTAAAATTTTAGGGCTTTGACCTAATTGGCAAAAAGAAGACTCTCTTAATAAAGGAGGAACAAAAATGGAGTTCTGCATGGAAAGCAGAGGAATCCAGGCGACACAGCAGGGTTAATCTAATCAGCAAAGCAACCCTGTCCAGAGAAGTTTCACAGCCGATCTGCTTTCATGCTAAAAGTGGAAGCACCAAATGGAAAAGAAAAATAATGCCACATGCCAGAAGCCTTCTGAAGCCAGCACAATTAAAGAATTCAGAAAAGAGACAATTCTCCACACTACCAAACCCCACATGAACAAATACTCACCTAGGAGTCATATTATCACCTAATGTACTACTGTACGGCAGCAAAGTATAATAAAGATCAGCTTAATGCAGTCACTCAATGTCACTTTAAAAATGTGATTTAATCGGCAGGCGACATGTTACAGAGCAGGAGGAGCTGAGCAGACTGATCTATAATTTTATGGGAAAATATTTAAAATAATTTGTGATTTATTCATTCACACCTCTGCCTTTTCGGTGCTTAGGAGGCATGGCTCCCTTCTGGCTCACTTCCCGTAAACTTCCAGGATAACGGGCGCCGCTGCAGCCAATGACTGGCCTCAGTAGTGGCGGATCTCCAAGCAGCACATGACAAACCGCTTGAGGACATGTCCCTGCTAAGGCCAGTCATTAGCTTCTGCAGCACATGAGACCCCATCCGTCTGGAAGCATACAGGACTGGGATCGGAAAACTGCTTGAGGAAGCCAGGGAGTCGGAGCGGCAGGGAAGTGGCGAGTATGACTTTCTCAACAGGTACAACTGGCTGGGGTTGACAGTTAAAATAAAATCCCCAAAAGCTGGACAATCCCTGTAAACAAGACAGACTGTGAGGCTTCTATGCAACTCCTCCTGCTCTGTAACATGGGCTGCATTACTAACATGGCAAGCTCCCTTCATACAACTGGATTAAAAAGCTGATTTTAGGTATATTTTCAGAGATGTGAAGGGACTTCTGGTAAAATATTGAGCTCTATAAGTGTAGAGGGTCCTTTAGCTTTCTAATGATTAAAGGGGTATTCCCATCTCACAAATGTAGTTTGTTTAGTCAGATATAGCCATACCAGTATTATTACTAATAGAATGTATTTATATAAAATGTACCATTTAGAAGATTTCCCTATTTGTATATCCATTGTCCCACACACATCAGTCAGGCAGTTGCCCCTGGTTACGACCACCGCGTTGTGAACGCACATTACATGAGCATGCAGAGACACATGCAATGTGCGTTCACAATACAACAGTTACCTCAGAGCGGGTTTGAAAAGGAGCAAGCCGATCACCACTACTACATGGCCGCGGTGGTCGTAACCAGGGGCAACGGCCTGACTGATGTGTGTGGGACAATGGAAATACAAATAGGGAAATCTTCTAAACAATACATTTTATATAAATACATTCTATTAGTAATAATATTGGTATGGCTATATCAAACTACAATTGTGAAATGGGAATACCCCTTTAAGTCCAGTGTTTTCTAGTTAACACAGAATAGGCCCAGACCGTCGCTTAGCAACAGGAGCTCCAGTTAGGTGACCACACTGGTCTTCAGTAGGGACTAGTTTAGTCACTTACTATTCTCCTCCCTACTACGATGCAAATTGAATAAATGCTACCAGGATTTACACTCCTTTCATTCCTCAAAAAACTGCCCCTGCTCACTGCCACTACAAAGCAATTGTGGTTTAACTGTACAATGAAGAAGAGTACATGGAGTTGGCGATGAAAAGAAAGACCCTGACTTGGGCTGTTCCTTAAAGGGGTTGTCTCAGTTCTGCAGATGGCATTTATCATGTAGAGAAAGTTAATACAAGGCACTTACTAATGTATTGTGATTGTCCATATTGTCTCCTTTGCTGGCTGGATTCACTTTTCCATCACAATATACACTACTCATTTCCAGGGGTTACGACCACCCTGCAGCGCAGATATGAGGTGGCCGAGAGCTGCTGCGTAGGCATGCCTATGTGTGTTCCTGCAGTCCTGGTTACCAGAGGCGCCTTTTCCTATAGTGTATAAGAACGACCACTGCTGCTGGATTGCAGGGTGGTTGTAACCCCTGGAAACAAGCAGTGTATAATAATGGTGATGGAAAAATGAATCAAGCCAGGCAATATGGACAATCACAATACATTAGTAAGTGGCTTGTATTAACTTTGTCTGCATGATAAATGCCATTTGCTGAAGTGAGACAACCCTTTTAACAGGTGTTTTCTCAGACCCTCTGATGTGATGCCGCAGTTTTCAAACCAGCATCTGGATCTGAATCTTTTTGTAATTTCATGAATTAAAAATTTAGCATAGCCACTGAGTTATTCAATACAATATATCTGTATAGTGCCACCGGCTGTTTGTTTTTTTCTTATTTCTTTGACCTGCTCACTGAGAAGGCCGCACATGCTCAGTTTCATCCTTCAACTGCCTCCTGAGCTGTGATAGGGAGAGCTGAGTCACGCCCCCTGAGCTGCAGCAGAAAAGACACGCCTCCTGAGCTGCCAGCTTGATATAAATCTAGCAGAGCAAAGAATGGGGAGATCTCTGGATCCATGTGAGGTACAGGGCTGGTTCTAGTTTTGTTAGAAAGAGATTGTCATGTGCTGTATGAGGTCTGATTTTAATCTTTTACATTATTCATGGGATAACCCCTTTAAGTGAATAAAACTATTTTCGTTAGCGTATATTTTTAAAAGGGTTGGCCCCTTTCTGGTTACTATTGACCAATGTGTTTGTAAGATGATTATATGGCAATTACTAATATAGACTTTGTTGATATTCTGTATCATTCTTAATATTTCATAAGGTATGCCCCCTTGTTTACGAAGTCTTTTGTACTGTCCGCAAGACGGAGGGTCACGTGATCATACAAATCACCTCCATGTGATACCTCCTCCATTCAAATACACTGCACCTGCCATCTGTACTGGGAGGTTAGTGCAGGTGCAGTGTGTTTGAATAGAGGAGGCTTGACATGGAGGTGATGTACCTGGTCACATGACTCTCCATCAACGGCCATTTTATGGACAGGACCTCTGTGTGGACTTTGTAAACAAGGGAGAATACCTTCTGAAATATAGAAAATGGAGCAGAATATCAACATAGGCTGTATTAGTAAGTGCCATATAATCCTATATATCTCACAAATACATTCATCAACAATAACCAGAAAGTGGTCAACCTCTTTAACAATAGCACTATGCTTCGGAGGCGTAGTACATCAAATCAGAATGCAATGCTCATCACCATAGTATCCATTGTTCAGTGCTATCATTTAAAGTGAGGTACATTTGCATTTCTATAAAAATCAATAGCATTCAAGCATTTAAATTATGTATTCAGGATGTAATTCACAAGGAGAGCTATGCATGTGGAATCCTTTTACAGCACTACCTACGGCTAATTGACAGTATGAAAGCTATGACTCAATGGATAGACAGGGAACCTCCCTCAGATTTAGCACACTCAGCAAATATTGAAAAATAAAAATCAAACATTTGTGAAAATGAAGTATCACTCATCATTTACACCAATGCCCATTAAATAAGAATTCAGAGGAATAGGATCACAATCACATTCTGAAAGAAAATCCATACAGTCTCACATAGGCCATATCGGGTTTTCTACCCTATTAAACCAGGCATAAAGCCTGGTAGGCCTGGCCATATGTTTGCTATACAGATCGGTTGCTTCGTTCTGGAGAAAAAGAATACATGAGCAGTTAAAGGGGTTGTGTCCTGAAACATTTACTACAGTTTGCAACCCAGCATCTGGATCTGAATACTTATGTAATTGTATGCAATTAAAAATTTAGTATAGCCAGTGAGCTATTCAATAAAATGTATTTGTATAGCGCCACCTGCTGTTTGTTCTTTTCCTTGTTTTTTTGTCCGTCTCACTGAGCTGGTCGAACGTGCTCAGTTTAAATCTTCAACTGCCACCAGCCATGTATCCTGTTAAAAGCTGTGGCAGTTACAGGGAGAGAGCTGCAGCAGAAAGGACATGCCCCCTGAGCTGCCAGGCTGAATATAATCTAGCAGAGCAATGGGAGCAATGAATGTTAGGTACAGGGCCATGTGAGGTACAGGGCTGGTTCTAGCTTTGTTGGAACAGTATAGTCATGTGCTATATGATTTTCATTTTTAACATCACTCATGGCATAACCCCTTTAAGTACACTGGGGGGAGCAAGACACTATGCACCCTTGCTCCTCCTGCTACCCCCTCTCTATACTTCCCGATTGACAGGATCAGTGAGATGACTATAAAGGAACCTAGTCCTGTTAATTATGGAGACAGAGTGTCTAGCAGGAGGAGCAAGGGTGCACAGTGGCTTAGGCCGGCCCTCGGGGAACTTAAATATTCATTTGTATATGGATTAAAAGGACTTATTGTCCAGAACAAAGCAATCAATCTGCAGATGCCCTGAAATAAAATGTTGGTCCCAAGATCAGATCTCAGAGGCCACGTCTACCTACACACATACTATGCAAACAAATTAAATAGTTCTAGTAGTTGCAGAATTTAAAGGGGACCTGTCTGCAGCAATATGATCAGTGAGGGCAGCATAGAGTAATGACAGACGCTCTGATTTCAGCGGTCTGAGGCATGCTGCGAGTGCCAGCGCTGCAGGAGAGAGGAGTCTGAAGCTGCTCCCTGGCCCTGCCCTCCACACAGCGATTGACAGGTTTCTTCCCTGTTGCACATAGAAAAGAAACAAAGTCAATCACCATATGGTGAAAAATAGAGGACGGGGCCAGTGAGCAGTACCAGACTCCTCTCTGTAGCAGCGCTGGTGCACATTATAGGCTTCAGCAGATCAGTGCTATGAAAGCAGCTAATGAGAGGGTAATGATACGTTTGTTCCCGATCGCTGCCCACTATCTTAACCTGTGCAAAAGTCCTCATGCACACAGCATGATATTCATTTAAACAAACCCATTTATCCCTTAAAGGGGTTATCCAAGCCAATAAAATGCCCCCTACATGCCCGGGCCCCTCACAATAAATACTTACCTGGCTCCCTGCGCCGCACCACCTCATCTCCCCGTGCGCAGACGAAAACATCTGGTGTCGGGGGGGGGAGCAGCCAATGGCAGACGGGGACGAGCCTCCCTAGCATCGCGGGTGATCCCCATCCCCGTCTGCCATTGGCTGCTAGCCCCACAACTCAGGAGGTTTTCATTCGCGCACGGGGAGGAGAAGCAGCGGCGGCGGGTGCAGGCACCAGGAGCAGGGAGCCAGGCAAGTATATTCAGTGTGAGGGGCCCGGGCATATGGGGGGCATTTAATAGTCTTGGATAACCCCTTTAAAACAGTACTGTCACCCTCCCACATACACCAGCACCTGATATGTTAGCGCTCTCTATCCTAGGCCATCATTATTTTAATGACCAAAAAGAAAGATCCTGATTGCAAGTCAGGAGTTTGTCCTGATATGTGGGATCTGTAAACGGGTGGAATAAAACTTCGCACCGAAACTGTGTAGGTTTGTGTTGTGTTCACATATGGCAGATCGGTTGCAGAAATTTCTGAAACCGAAAGTCATATTGTATAAAACTTGCCACATCTTAACATACTTTAAGACCTGATGAGGGTGGGCTGGGTAGATAAATTAGTGGTGACATTCTGTAAATTCATAGAAACATTTGTATGATACGGAAGGATTATTATTACACGTGTGGATGATGCCCTTGTGAAATATGAACATGAAAATGAAGGGTTGTCCTGACAATAAGAGCAGGATGACAGGGGATTTAATATTTTTTTTGTTCAGTTTCAGTGTATTATTGGTATGCTGAATCCGGCTACATACTGTATACAGTCTGTTCTAAAAATCATATACAGTGGGGAAAAAAAAGTATTTAGTCAGCCACCAATTGTGCAAGTTCTCCCACTTAAAAAGATGAGAGGCCTGTAATTGACATCATCGGTAGACCTCAACTATGAGAGACAAAATGAGAAAACTAATCCAGAAAATCACATTGTCTGCTTTTTAAATAATTTATTTGAAAATTATGGTGGAAAATAAGTATTCGGTCACCTACAAACACGCAAGATTTCTGGCTCTCACAGACCTGTAACTTCTTCTTTAAGAGGCTCCTCTGTCCTCCACTCATTACCTGTAGTAATGGCACCTGTTTGAACTTGTTATCAGTATAAAAGACACCTGTTCACAACCTCAGTCACACTCCAAACTCCACTATGGTGAAGACCAAAGAGCTGTCGAAGGACACCAGAAACAAAATTGTAGACCTGCACCAGGCTGGGAAGACTGAATCTGCAATAGGCAAGCAGCTTGGTGTGAAGAAATCAACTGTGGGAACAATAATTAGAAAATGGAAGACATACAAGACCACTGATAATCTCCCTCCATCAGGGGATCCACGCAAGATCTCACCCCATGGGGTCAAAATGATCACAAGAATCCCAGAACCACACGGAGGGACCTAGTGAATGACCTGCAGAAAGCTGGGACCAACGTAACAAAGGCTACCGTGAGTAACACACTACGCCACCAGGGACTCAGATCCTGCAGTGCCAGACGTGTCCCCCTGCTTAAGCCAGTACATATCCGGGCCCGTCTGAAGTTTGCTAGAGAGCATTTGGATGTTCCAGAAGAGTATTGGGAGAATGTCATATGGTCAGATGAAAGTAGAACTGTTTGGTAGAAATACAAAGTGAAGTGAAAGTGAATGCTGAGTTGCATCCAAAGAACACCATACCTACTATGAAGCATGGGGGTGGCAACATCATGCTTTGGGGCTGTTTCTCTGCAAAGGGACCAGGACGACTGATCAATATACATGAAAGAATGAATAGGGCCATGTATCGTGAGATTTTGAGTGCAAACCTCCTTCCATCAGAAAGGGCATTGAAGATGAAACATGGCTGGGTCTTTCAGCATGACAATGATCCCAAGCACACCGCCAGAGCAACGAAGGAGTGGCTACGTAAGAAGCATTTCAAGGTCCTGGAGTGGCCTAGCCAGTCTCCAGATCTCAACCCCATAGAAAACCTTTGGAGGGAGTTGAAAGTCTGTGTTGCCCAGCGACAGCCCCAAAACATCACTGCTCTAGAGCAGATCTGCATGAAGGAATGAGCCAACATCCTAGCAACAGTGTGTGCCAACCTTGTGAAGACTTATAGAAAACGTTTGACCGCTGTCATTGCCAACAAAGGATATATAACAAAGTATGGAGATGAACTTTTGTTATTGACCAAGTACTTATTTTCCACCATAATTTGCAAATAAATTCTTTAAAAATCAGACAATGTGATTTTCTGGATTTGTTTTCTCATTTTGTCTCTCATAGTTGAGGTCTACCTATGATGTCAATTACAGGCCTTTCTCATCTTTTAAGTGTGAAGTTGCACAATTGGTGGCTGACTAAATACTTTTTTTCCCCACTGTATATGTTGTAATAATAGACTGATTTCATTGTGTCAGCAAACAGTGAGCGTTTACCATCTCTCCCATGTGATGATCCTAGAAGATCCAGAACCATCAAAGCTGGAAGATATCTTAACACTACATCTTTCAAGAAGGCATAATGATCCCACACGTAGGGACCAGGACTAAAAATCAATAAGAAAGGTATTAATTATGCCCGTTTCTTAAAAGGGTTGTCTGGGACTTAAATATCAATTGCCCATAATCAGGATAGGTCATCAATATCTAATCTGTAGGGTCTGACTCCTTGGACTCCCATCAATCAGCTATTGGAATGGGCTGTGACACTCAGGCAAGTGCTGCCATCTCTTCCTTGGCCTGTGACATCACGTCCATGAGTCAACATGGCCTATTTCCACCTAGGTACCATTCAAGCAAACACCATGCAACACCACTATATAATGTACTGCACTTTGCTTGGTATATTATGAACAGGCCGCAACACTCATCTGCGCACAACTGTCTCTTCAAACAACTGATCACTGGGGGTCGATCTGATATTGAGGACTTATCCTAGGGTTAGGTCATCAATATTTAAAGGGGTTTTCCAATATTTTCTTACCGATAACCTTACAGGAGCACAGCTGCCTTCTCGAAATAGCTGATCGACGGAGGTATCCTAAGGATAGGTCATTAGTTAAAAAAAAATAATAATAAAAATCCTGGAAAACCCTTTTAAGTCCTGGACAACCCCTTTAATTCAGATATAGGTTCATATATACAAAAAGGGATAGCGTTATTACTAGATAAAAACAGCAAGGAAAAAATAAATATCAAGTATCGACTGTCAATCTTGGGGAGTAAAGGTTTTATTTTACTTCAGGACAAGCTGTTCATATGTACAAAGCAAACTGGATTTTCTGAACAAAACCAAATCTTACAGAATTAAAAATAGTAAAAAAAAAAAGAGAAAACATATCTAAACAGTGTTAAAACAAACCCGACCGACATGGGTTCTCTGTGTCAGATGGATCAACTTTGTTTCACGCATTGTACATTGTCACATGGGGTATACCGTCAGCATATTGAGCAACAAGGCATAAAACATTTTTTTTTAAAATAAATTCTATTCAAGGCATTTGGTTTCTATCCTCCCTGTAGTCTGATGTATGTAAAGGAACTGTAGGACATGAACGCAGCAGCGAAGCAGGTTAAACAATGGGGTTTATGACTAGACTGGGTGTAATTGAGAAGGACCAAACCTTTACATAATGGCACAGATTGTATTAACCCCTAAATATTAGAACTGCCCTGGATTATAGGGTCCTGCTGCACGGTCTACACACAAAGCCCATTGTTTCACTTTTCACACGCAAGCAAAATAATGATGTGCAAATGGGAAGCAAAGTGCGCTCATCCTATTTAATCCACAACATGGACATGGAGGTAACACACAAGCTTTAATAGTACAATACAACTGCAGTTATTAGAACAGAAAAAGCAGGGCGGTCTCCTTCCATAAAACAAGTGTTCTGACAATTCAATGGGAAGTACACACGCGGCTTCAATCCAAAAGACGAATCTGAGTAAGAATGAGCATAAAACAGATCTAGAGAGGAGAAAGGGAATGAGTGCAATCTCTAATGGGACTGAAAATACATAGGAAACCCTAATAATACAATCCTGGGAATCTGACAGGTTGTTGTTTTCCCAAGTTAAAGGGGCTGTCCACTTTATTTACATTGATGACCCATCCTCAGGATAGCTCATCAATATCAGATCTGCGGGGTCCAACAACTAAGCTATTCACTTCTATGGGACGGCTTTCTAGTATTCACTTGAATAGGAAGGAGCCGTCTCATTGAGGGGAATAGGGGATGGCGGACACTGGTCACCAATGCGGTTGTGACGGCGAGCAGGTAAACAGAGACGAGAAGTCTGCGCTCGTACCGGGTGTCGGACCCCCACCAATCTGATATTGAAGACTTTTCCGGAGGATAGCTCATCAATATACACAAAGCAGACAAACCATTTTAACTTTTCATCACTTATCTCACCTCTTATTTAAAAGAAGGATAACTAATTATTGCCAAACCATCATTCATCCATCAGTAGAGTTTCTATGACTTTATTCAGTTACTGAAACAGAAAGCGTCCACATAGGAACAGGAAATGGCGGCAACGTATTTTAATAGCAAAGGCTACAGCGCGGTGTTGCAATGCAACTCTACGGGTAAGAAAACAAAAATGAAGTTAAATCTGCCTAGCCCGCTGACCCTGCCTCATCGCCACGCAATTTCTGAAGACAGAAATGTACGGCAAATCGTAGAACATGTCCTATTCTTATCCAGACTGTGGACATGGTCATCTTCTCTTGATGGGAGCGAGAGAAATATGGAATGCACATGGAAGGTATCCATATTTTGTGGGTCTGTGGTTACCGAATCAAAATATGGACATGGCCGTGTGCATGAAACCTTAAAGAGGACCTTTCACCACTCCTGACATTCCTGTTTTAAAGGGATTCTGTCACCACCATTTTGCATAGTAAGTTATTTATACCACTGGATTTCTCTTATCATAAGGATCCCCAAATGGTTATTGTTATAGGGCCCAGATGAAGATTTGTGGTGTAAAACTCCTTTTTTATCTACTGTCAATCACTTACATTAAGGGGCCCAAGGGGAGGTGACCATGTTTGCTGGAGCCCGGGCTCGGCGATTCCGTTGGAGCCCCGGACCGCCCACCTAATTAATATTCACTTCACTCAGTGAAGCTCCGACGCGGCAATTGATGTACTGCGCCTGCGCAGCCCCGGACCGCACAGCTAATTAATATTCACTTCACTGAGTCAGTGAAGCTCCGACGGCGGCTGTAATCCCGCGCAGGCGCAGTGCCGCGTCGGAGCTTCACTGACTCAGTGAAGTGAATATTAATTAGGTGTGCGGTCCTGGGCTGCGCAGGCGCAGTACATCAATTGCCGCGTCGGAGCTTCACTCAGTGAAGTGAATATTAATTAGGTGGGCGGTCCGGGGCTCCAACGGAATCGCCGAGCCCGGGCTCCAGCAACCATGGGCAACTCCCCTTGGGCCCCTTAATGTAAGTGATTGACAGTAGATAAAAAAGGATTTTTACACCACAAATCTTCATCTGGGCCCTATAACAATAACCATTTGGGGATCCTTATGATAAGAGAAATCCAGTGGTATAAATAACTTAATATGCAAAATGGTGGTGACAGAATCCCTTTAATAGCTTCATGCATTCCCCATGTAATAACAAGTCTGGAACATCTATTCTTATGTCTGTATGTTGTGTCATTCCTTTATTATTTCTACTAGAAGTTATAAATGAATTGCTAGCAGTCTGCAGTAAGGGTACAGAGGGGAGGTAACCAGTTGGGGGTGTGTACCTGTACAGCCTCTCTCTATCCAATCAGTTCTGCCATTGTCAGACTGTGCAGGGACACACCCCCAACTGGTTACCACCCCTCTGTACCCTTACTGCAGACTGCTAGCAATTCATTCATAACTTGTAGTAGAAATAATAAAGGTATGACACAACATACAGACATAAGAATAGATGCTCCAGAATTGTTATTACATGGGGAATGCATGACGCTATTAAAACAGGCATGTCAGGAGTGGTGAAAGGTCCTCTTCAACCGGTTTAGCTAGGATAAGGCATATGGCCTATACACGGGATATATTTTAGTAAGTGGATTACCTCTAGAAAGGAGCAGCTTGTGTTTTAAACAACTTGCAGACAGACACGAGTTTTATGAAGGAAAAACTGCAGATACAGAATTAGTAGGATATACAGATGGGTCACAGTTATCTCATCCTGACAAAGTCAACGGAAGCATCCTGAGGTTCCTCATTTACCAGAAGAAGGCATACAATGGCTTGCTCTCCTCTCGACTGTTGGATCGTGTTAACATTACATATTTTCTTAGCAAAGTCAAACTGCAAGAACCAACAGATTTCACATAAAATGAGAGACACTATACGGAAACTCACACAAGAATGATTGTTTTTGGGGATCTCTTTTTGACCGCTCTATCGATGCAACATAAAACATTATAACCAGGCATGGGGGACTGTAAATTTAAAAGGTGTCAGCCCATATCCCCTATTCAATACAATATGATTTTGTGCATTTACTATTTTATGACTATGGTAGAACTAGAACCTGGTTGAATATTAGATTCTAGAGGAACAGATCCAATCCCGTATGGCTAAAACTACATAAAAAATAACTAACTAAAAAATAAAGGAGTCAGGAACCCAGGTATATCAGCACAAACACATAGCTCCCTGTGAGGGTATTTAATAAGACAGTACTTTACAAGAATGAGAGGTTACTGTGGACCCAACTGTATCACACTAGAAAATTACCAACAAAAATGTTAGTTTCTAGACTGTCGGCATTAGATTCCAGTAGCACCTTTACACACGAGACCATCGGCACCAGTCTTTAGTTGTTCTTAAGAAAGCAGGTTAAACTTGTAGCAACATTTGGTAATATTGCTCATTAGAGGCAGCAGTAAGCAGAAGTTCGTGCTGTAATCCCAACCTACCTTTTCTGTCAGGTTTCAGATTTCTATCCACAGGTGGAGGCTCACAGTCCGTGGAGGGCACAGACCTCCTCGGCGGGGTCTGCGGACTGGATCTAAACCCCATGTGAGCTGGAGGAGGAACTTGCATCCCAAATGCGGAGAAATCAAACGTGCCTGGCGTCATGGGGACATAGTTGGTTTCTTGGATAGGTTCTGTGCAGCTGTTGGAATGCTGCCGAGGAGGAGAATTGGGGTTCATCGGAACATAGTTTTCATCTAATTCCTCTGTGGAGTAACTTCCCATTGTCAAGATGCTTCTGCTTTTCTAAAAGAATAAGGTAAAACATTGAATGACGACACGCAAAAGCTTACACTTATAGCGTGTGGTGTCCGCTATGGAGAATGCAGTTACTTACAAAATGAAAGCCCTCAAGTGAGCTAGATCTATCGCTGGGGAAAGGACGTGGGACATCATACAACTCTTGAGAGCTCATATCTAGAAACATAAATTTATGTAATTGGTTACATTGTTTAATATGAGGAAAGAACAGGGTAAAATTATTAACCTCAGTGGTGTAGATGGATAACTGGGCGCATTGATATAGTATTGGAAATGGCATCTGAAAATAGGGTATTCAAACGGTTGGCTGTCTGATGGGCAGGGGACAACCATTCACCCAAGACATGGGGTGGGGGCGACACCTGGTGCGACAGATCTAAGAACTCTAAAAAAAAAAAAAATACTCAAGATCTACCACAATGAGCAATATGGTGGCATTCTACACTACTATATCATGGGACAAAATTAATTTTTTATTTTTTTATTTTCACAACTTATTTTTTTTTTTTTACATATTAAAATATAGGAGTGAAATCCCAGATGACCCCACAAGACATACTGACATACTTTAGACGCACCATTGGTTGCTATGAAGAAGAAATGCAGCCGGACACAAGGGCACACCCGTCAGGGCATAAACAAAGTATGCGACTGATTTTCTTTCAAAGAAATCTGGTAATATTAAATTACTGATGAAATAAGGCTACTTTCACATCTGCGCTTTCCCTTTCCGCTATTGAGATTTGTAATAGGATCTTAATATCCGAGGAAATTGCTTCAGTTTTGTCCCCATTCATTGTCAATGGGGACAAAACTGAACTGAAGGGAACGGAGTGCAGCAGAATGTGTTCCGTTCCGTTCCATTGTGTTCCCATGACGCACACAAAAACTGTGCAAGCAGCGTTTTTGAGTGCGCCCCGGGATGGATCCGTCAATGTAAGTCAATGGTGACGGATTCTTTTTCCAGGACACAAAAGAAAACGGATCCGTCCCCCATTCACTTACAATGGTTTTGGCGGCGGATCCGTCTTGGCTATTTTAGAGATAATACAACCGGATCCGTTCATGCCGGATGCAGACGGTTGTATCATCATGACGGATCCAGCAAAAACGCAGATGTGAAAGTAGCCTAAATAAGATAAACGCAGTGAGGAGCAATCTGTACAGCCACATGGGTGATAAAACTGAGCTAAGTATAAATGCATGAATGGTCTTTGTAAGAACAGATGGACTTTTCCAAACTTGATATGATGTGACTGTTATAACCCAGGCCCTGGTTTGCTTGATTAGAATAGTGTGACAGAGGCCACCAGTCTGTCATTGCTGTTGGTGGAGAGTGGCTTCTGGTCATCCATCTAGTGTATCTGAGATGTAGTATTTGCAGAGAAAGCATAAATGTATCACACACGGCTATGAAAGAAAGAAATGTATCCCTCCAATAAATGTTGCTTCAAAGCACAGCCACACACAAAGCGTATAGTGTTCCAGAGTAAATGTCACATTTCTTCATTTAAATAAAACGCGTAAATCTTACCTTTCCTATATTTATGTAATTCTAAACTAGAAACCGTGTTACTACGAGATGTGCCCATTCCTCCTGTAGGGACGCAGTAGTTGCTGTCAGTCTCTGAGGCAGTGCGGGTTAAACTGTGCTCTGCTGGGGAGCGCTCAGAAGAATAATAAGGCTTTGGTGGTCTTGGTGGCGGGATGTCTGCAATAGTCTCTAACTTTGATGTAGACTGCCCTAAAGAGTTTTCATGTACAGTCCGGGGTATCTGATAAGTGCTTCCTGAGCTGGGAGGAATGTCATAGCTTACGGACATATGTCTTAGCTGGGATTCCAAGAGGGATGCTCCTGACATATTAAAAACACTCTGATCCCCATCCACATCTGTACCAGAAGGAGACACCGCTTTTGGTAAAACATCTTGGGAATAGCTTCTTGGCAGGTTATACAAACTAGATTCGGAGCAGGATCCAGCACGGGATGGAGAGTCATATACACTAGATTGCTGGAAATATCCATTCAAGGTGTGCTTGTGTGTTGAAGAGCTCTTGTGAGTAGCAACGTTGTCATTGCAGTCTGTTTCAGATGGTACCGATTTTGCAGATTCCGGGTGACATCTAAACAGGGAACAGATACAGGTAATTATTTATTATCATCTCTGAAAGTGTTTTTAAGGCTATGGACACCTTCGGGGGGTATTTTTTTTTATTATTGCATTTTACTCATTTTGGTTTTTTAAATTGGTCTTTATTAAAAATGTTCAAAAGTTTCTGTGATACAAGGGTTAAAAATCAGTCTGTTTGCAAACTGTCATAGGCCGTTTTCTTTAAATCCTGTCTTATGACAGCTCATGTGTAGCTCTTTTCTCCGGACCTCATAAAACACTTAAAGAAGAACTCCCGACAAAAAGTTTTATTCCATGTCCTGCTAGAAATGTACATGATTAGAGATGAGCGAAGTCCATGTCCCCATGTCCTCACGGAAGCGGCTGCCTGAGCCCATGCGAGCGCAGGGGAGCCGAGCGGTACAGTGCTCGTTTTGAGCACGTTCGCTCATCTCTATACATGATATAATCTGTAGTGAATGTCATTTTCTTACCAGTGTCTGAATTTTTGACTTCTATCATCCTGAAGTTTCTTATCTGTGTCATGTGACCAGCAATTAGACCCACCAACTTACACAAAGACTTATGTGTGGACAGGAAGTCTAATTCTCTATGTATTCCTATGAGACTGAAAGTGAGGCTCCCATAGGAATGAATAGAGCAGTTACTGGCTTTCTGTCCTGGGTCAGTTGGAGGTCAGGGAGTTGGTCACATGACCCAGCTGCAATAATAAGAGGTTTTTACTCACAGAAACAGTCACTGATAAGAAAATGACAATCACTACAGATTATATCATGCACCTTTCTAACAGGTCAGAGAATAAAAATTTTTGCGGGAGTTCTTCTTTAAGTCATAATCTTATCAGTTTGATGAGAACTGAGCTATAATGAGTGTTTGAGGTCAAGAGATCAGAGATTAAGAGCTATACATGAGCCATCAGATGACGGGATTCAAATAAAACAGACTGTAGTAGCTTGCAAACCAGCTGATTTTTAATCCCTCCCATCTCAAAAATGTCTGAACATTTTAATTAAAGACCAATTGAAAAAAATGAATATTAGCCCAAAAAGAGTAAAATGCAATCATAAAAAAGAATTGCCCCGAAGGTGTCCATAGCCTTCGAGTTGAATATGAGAGCCTCATAACTATCCTGAATCCAAAACTGACGAGCGACACTACAAGTTAGTATGTATGAATCCATTTTCTGATGTGCTGTGTCCAATTAAAAGAACGGTTCTGTCTTATTCTTTACGATCCACTGAACATTTCTGAGAATCAATTCAGTGTATTTTCCGCATTTCACTTACTGTGGGTTGAGAAAAGTTGCGGGGTCCTAACTGCTGCCATATCTGGGTCACCAAAAGAAAAATATTAGTGAACTTGAGAATAGTTTCCTAATCATAGATTGTATTCCCCTCAATTTCACTGCCAGAAATCCAAACAGGGGGAAAATAAGCAGAAAACAAATTCCTTGCAGTTTCATTTTCAGATTCCAACAAGTATATATTCGCTTACAAAACAGACCTGAACAAAGCTTAATTTAGGAGACCTTAACCTGGTTTCATAAGGACGGCATTTAAAAAAATGTGGCAATTTTGATTTGCACCACAGGCTGATACCATAAAATGTATATTGAAATATAATAAACACTGCATACAAAGCATTTTTGTTTATAGGGTTTTTTTGGAGTTTTTTTTTTACCCCCAAAACACAACATGCTCAATTATGGAATTTTTAGGAGCATTTTGCTCCCATAGTGTGTAATGACAATGTGTTTTAGTGGAGTTTTTCACTTTAAAAATCATGTTGCTCGAAGAATTAAAAAAAAAAAAAAAAAAATCAACTGCCAAAAAACACTGTAGAAAAAAAGGCCATAAAAATAGCATACATACACAATAAAAACTGCATGTAAAATAAAAATATACCACAATAGCATTTAAAAAAAAGTGCTTTGTCATTCATTGGAAAAAAAAAAAAAGAGGAAAATAAAATATAAATATTATAATATGTAAATAAAATAAAAATAATATATAATATAAATAAAAAAAATAAGACAGAACTAGCACTTAGTCTCAGTTCACACCATTTTAAATACAGCAGGTAATTTATATCTGGAACAAAAAACAACTCCTATGGAGCAGACGTAAGAGTGTCTCCTTTTGGCAAGTGTATGTCTGGATACGGTTTTCTATTTTTTAACGACAGATCCTCTTTGAAGTGGGTCAGAGCACAATGTGACACAGATATCTGGCATATCACTGGTTTCATCAATATAAAAAAGGATGAGATTTTTTTTATCTACTTCAGTAAGGAGACAGCACAGGAGAAAAAAATACGTATGATGATTATTATTAGAATGCAATGTATTTTAAGTAATTAGGCAAACGACATGTTAGTGCAGGGATGGCCAACCTGCGGCTCTCCCAGCAGTTGCAAAACTACAACTCCCAGCATGCAAAGAATGCCTACAGCTATCAGCCTACAGCAGGGCATGGTGGGAGTTGTAGGTTTTACAAGAGCTGGAAAGCCGCAGGTTGGCCATCCCTGTATTAGTGCAACCAGATTTCTGCTGCCTGTACGCGATATGGTCCAGCAATGGACTACGCACATGGATTACCGCTAACTGCCGGGTCGCACCTGTACGTGCTATTCATGTCATGTACACAGGCCAGAAATTACAGGAGCGGCCCAGCCATTAAAGGTGACCTGTACGTGTATGCCGCTGTGTACGGGCAGCTTCATTCTAGTTAAAATCTTATGTTCACAGTGGTAAATAGATTAATAATGTCTGGAATACATGATCCACGAGATCTAATAGGCAAGTATGCTACTGGTAAGCATGAAAAGGTTTATGTCGTATCAATATTAATACTTTAGGGTTACATGGTGACTATTGTGAAGATATAACCTTTTTTCCCTTGTATATTGTTTTCCAGCTCCTGCAAAATATGGATGTCGTATGCAATGGGTCCTGTGAACGGCAAGTATCGGACATGTTCTATCTTTCCATACTGATGCATATAAAAGCACACAGGTCATCACGTGCTTTCTGCATCCGTATGTCCGTTCCTCAAATGATATAAAATGCGGTTCAGTGATCCATTGAAGTCATTGGTGCATTGTTTTTTTGTCAATGAGTGTATAAGCACCATTCTTATATATTAAAGTTATTTCTTAGAGAGGTTAAATTATCAGGTTCAGGGTGCATTCACACGACCGTATGAAAGGATCTGCATCCGTTCCGCAATTTGCGGACCGCAAAACACTTACGGTCGTCTGAATGTAGCCTCAATATATTAAGTAAGGCCAGTGGCTGCTAGTATGTTTGCAATGTGATTATACTGTTAGAGGCGCAATGTAAATGATCTTAAAGGAAAAAAAAACCCATCAACATAATAAACATAAAACATAGCTCTATATATTTGCATGCCCTCAAGGACCAAAGACGCAACAGTGAGTAATAAAAACAGTAAGAACGTAAAAAGTGATGCATTTCATTAACCGGATTTGTGAAAACCACACACATCCACAGTAAGACTGTAATGTCTGCAAAGTCCAGGGTTAAATTTTCAATCCAATACCATGCAAAGTGCGTTTGGCATTACATGAACCCCACACTCACTGCCATGACATCTTTTTGCTTTCAAAATCTTCAAGAAGTAGATAATCCTCCTCTGATGCGAGAGACGATGACCCATGTCTGAGTTATTAACAAAATGACATAGGAATGAAAAGGACACCAGAAATTCCTTCTTATATAAGGTATGTATAGCTGTGTCCTCTTATCTGTAACTAAAGCCATGAATCACATTAGAATACTGTCCGCCAAATCCACCATTTTGGTAGGACTGGCCGATAGTCCAGCATTTAGTAAAAAAAAGCTGTTGAAAGTGTATGGACACCATGAAGTAACTGCACTAGCAATGGAAGAATACCAGGCAAGTATCAGGAACCAAGCACACAGTCCCAATAATTGCCTGTTTCCTGAGCAATTATCTCTTCTGTACTGGAACAAACGATCGTTACTGTGATCATTTGATCCCACACAGATTTATTGTTTGCCGGCAGCACATTCCTATTTACACAGGACAATATACAGCCAGCAAACCACTATTTTATGTGCCATGATCGACAGAACCTTAAAGTGGGGCAATTATTGGGAACAAGTACTCCTGCAAACATTTTTCCCTGATCCTAAGCCCGTGTAAATGATAAGAGGACAAGATCTCACCAATGTCTCCAGAATTTCAGTGGTTTATAATGTATTAACTTTCACAAAGATTTCAGTGAATAATTGTGCCGTTTAATGAGGTGCTAATATAGTGGTCTATGTGCAAGAAAATGTTATTCCAGTTGTGACAAGTTATCCCCTATCCATAGCATAGCGGATAACTATTAGATCAGTGAGATCCTAACTGGACCACCACCGATCATGAGAAAGGAAGACACCGCACCCACTGGAGATGCAACAGGTCGGACATGTGCACTGCCGCTCCATTCATCTGGATGGGGATGGGAGTTCTGGAAACAGCTGTCTCCAGAACTCCCGTAGAGATGAACGGAGCGGCAGTGCACATGTCCGACCTGCTTCTCCGTTCATTTTGGGAAGCCACAAGGTGTGCGAGGTCTCTGGTCTCATGATCGGTGGAGTGCCAGGGTGGGACGCCCATAGATCTAGTAGTTATCTCCTCTCATGTCACAACCAGAATACCCCTTTTAACAAACTTTCTACCACGGGGTGGGGGTGGGGGTGGAGGGAATAATAATAATAATAAATAATAATAAATACTAAATAATAATAATAAAACTTGCTGTCTTCTAGCAATCCATAAAGGGGAAGGCTACCATCAACGAGGCATGCGGTATTAAGTGGTGGCCATTCAGATGATAGTCCATGTAGTACACTAACATATGGAGTGCACTAGGAGTCCCTCTTACAAATATGCTGGAAAAATGCAGACAGGACGCGCGCGGATAGAGGTAGGCTTGTTGGACATGGATTTATATCCCCTGACATCTGTGGTTAGGGGAGGGTCAGGAGGCTCCCATACACAGTAGATGGGCGCTCAGTGCCACCGAAATTGGCAGGCTATGCAAATATTTTTGTGCAAGGCCAGCTTTAGATGAATGTCTGATGTCTTGAATGTGCGCTTATATTAATGTCAGTGATACACCACAATTGGCAACCTGATTGTGGATTTAATGACCCAAACTTATAGCAACATATAGTCCTAGGATGCTGCAAGTTTGACTCATGAGACCCACAGTCAATCATAATATGGACACTAAAACACACCCACATTACGCCCCATACTTACTTGAATTGAGTCCTTGCTGTGGATTCTGACAATCTGATGGGATCTGTCAACATCTAATGAGCAGCTGTGAAGATTTCCAATGCATCATACCCATCACCTATAACCTCTAGCAACTCCGACTTTATGGACTAACAGAACAAAATGTAAAATTTTTTGGTCATCGACAAAACAAAAACTGCTTCCTAATCGCCAAACAGTGGTCGGGTCAGCATTACAATGCTAGGCTCATTTCTCTGTTCTGCTCAGTCACACGTGCCGGATTCATCACATGAGGAACAGGACCCAGTGGACCACATTTATTATAATGGGGTTCCTCCTTTTACCAAACAAAATAGGCCTGGATTTTTTATGGAATATGTGATGGGTTACTACTGATATTTGAACTCCTCTGTCACCTTTACAAATGTGTGTGTGTATATATATATATATATTATGCCATACATGTCTGATAGGTGCAGGTCCTCAGAAGAACAGGGCCCCACACAAGTGTCCTCTCCATTCACTGCTATGGGAATTCTGACAATGGCTGAAGTCCTATAGTGGGAAATGGAGGGATGGCAGCACATGTATGATTTCCATTCATCTTGGGGCCATGTTCTTGAAATGAAAGCCTATTGGAGATGTGTGGCTCATCCTGTCAATAGGTCATAAAACTCCAGAGGCGATTACCCCTTTAAATTGAATTCCTATTTAATATACTGTATATAAATGCTGACATGGGGGATACCAGATGATTTACTACCAATGTTAATGAGATACCAGTAGATGTCTCCTGCTGTCCTGAGAGCATTAGGATGGGATTTCTCATTGTACCAGTTGTCCTGCTGATCCTTACCTTGATGGCTCTGGTTTCTTGCTTTGGCAGTTGATTAGCAGTAAATAGTCTGGAGGGTCCTCATGGCTGTTGGCAGATTCTAAGGGTGGTACGCTGAGAAGCTGGTAGGGCTGGGGGAGTTGGCCATGGTGTGAGTGAGTGTTGACTTCTAAGCCTGAGGTCATAGGAATCTCGATGGGGGCTTGCACAGGAACATTGTGAGGTTTCACATCTACAGAAGCAAACAAAAAATAACTATGAACAGCAAGTTCCCATAGACGGCATGTTCTGACAAGCGGCTAGACAGCAGCGTGTTATAATAGGATGCTGCAGGAGCCAAGTGAGAAAGGTCCAGGAATGCAGCCTTTCATTTCTCCACAATAGAAAGGATGTTTGCCGTATGAATGTACACATCCAGAGCTTACCTCTACCTTTTTAATAACATATTCATCAAGGCCTTCTTCTCCACACGGCAGATATGGAGAGCTCTGTTATGGATACTTTTTCCAAAGCGGACCAGGAGTGGACTCTTCCTCTTTTTATGGTCCCAATCCTGGACTATAGGAAAACCTTCTGCAGGTGAGAACTAGACTAAATCTGCCCTGGGCAGACCAGGCCTAAGGCTGGCCATACACAGATTTCATATCTGCATTTTCTCAATGACTTGTCCCTCTTGGTCTGTGAAGGTTGTGACACTCAATAAAGCCTCATTCACACGTCAGTGTTTCACGGACTTCTCCACGGACAGCACGTCTCCATTCATTTTAATCTGCGTATTCAGACATCACTGTTTTAGCACGGATGCATGCTCTATTTTGTCCGTGTTCACGGATCCATCACATCCATTATCACACCCATCCATTCGTGTTTCACAGATCATTAGGAAGAGATGCTTTGAAAATTATTTTTCAGCTGTTCAGCGTCAGTGAAACACGGATGGCACACGGACAGCAAAAAAACGGACACACGGATCCTTCACGGACAGTTTCAGGGATGCATCAATGACCTCCTTCTCACAAGTTTGAGCACGGACACGGACGTGTGAGTGAGGCTTAAAAGGGAACCTGTCATCTCGGAAACACCCCCTGAACTAGAGTAAGTGTTGTATAGTGTAAGTGATGCTGAATCCGAATATGTAAGTTTTATCTTCATACTCTCTTCCATTCGGACGCTGTGCTCCCACAAACCAGCAGTAAAATGCACTCAGTGGACTCCAGTGCTCACTCACATAATGGAGAGGACTCAAAGAAGAGTCCAGTGAGTGCATTTTACTGCAGGTTTGTGGGAGCACAGTGTCCGAATGGAAGAGAGTATGAAGATAAAACTTACATATTCGGATTCAGCATCACTTACACTATACATCGCTTACTCTAGTTCAGGGGGTGTTTCGGAGATGACAGGGTCCCTTTAAGGCAAATACACTGCACATAATTGCCTTACTCCCATGACTTGGGCTTCTATATAACAGACAAAAAAAAAAAAAAAAAAAAAAAAAAAAAAAAAAAAAATCAAGCAATTCGAAAGATTTGTATATATCCAGATTGGATTGTCCATCACATGAAATCATAAATGAAATACATCCACAGTAATTAGCCAAAGTTATAGATAATGGGCTGAAATGTCTCATATAGAAGACATTTACATATTCTCATATACAGTGGTCCCTCAAGATACAATATTAATTGGTTCCAGGACGACCATTGTATGTTGGATAAGAGGATAAGAGAAAATGAAGATTTAAGAAAAATAAGCAGATAACTAAGACAGATAAAACACGTCCTTACATATAACAGTCAGGAATAGCTGCTAACTAGCAACTAATCCAGCTACTTTACCAGAGAAGTGACCTTGATTGGTTGGATCTGAGTCTGAGACATTGTATGTTGAGTCTGGTTTCAACTTACCATGGGTCAGAAAAGACCATTGTATGTGGAAAATATTGTATCCTGAGGCCATTGTATCTTGAAGGATTAACATTTACTCATTAAATGTTTCATGTAAATCATATACACCTTAAAAGGGTTTTTTTTTTTAAACTCTAGGGGGCCTTTCTGCGACACCCCCCCCCCTCTTTGGCTGGACCTGAGGAGGGAAGCATACTTATCTGCAACTAATCACTGGCTTCTAGCTCCTTCAGTCTTCCACCGCCGTTGCTTCGCTCCAGCATAAGCTGGACACAGATGACTTGGCTGCAGCAGCAGTGACGTCTCCCCCATGTGTCATGTCTTTGGGTCACCGATGAGGCCAGTTACTGGCTACAGCAGCCACGTGATCTGTGTCAAACAGGATGTTGACACTTGGAGTCCGGAGTAAGGCTACTTTCACATTAGCGTTTTTAAATTCCGGTATTGAGTTCCGTTATAGGGGCTCAATACCGGAAAAAAACGCTTCAGTTTTGTCCCCATTCATTGTCAATGGGGACAAAACTGAACTGAAGAGAACGGAATGCTCCTGAAAGCATTCCGTTCCATCTTCAGACCGGAGAACAAACCGCAGCATGCAAGTCAATGGGGACGGATCCGTTTGGTGTGGACACACCAGTAATCCGGATCTGTCCTCCATCGATTTCCAATGGGGGGTTATTCCGGATCCGTCTTACATACATACATACATACATACTCACGTACTCCAGGGACGCCGGCAGCATGTCTTCACGCGCCTCCTGCGCGCAGCTATGACGTTTCCCCACTGCGCCCAGCAGAGGGTGCTGTGGGGAATCGTCATCACTGCGCGCAGGAGGCGCATGAAGACGTTCTGCCGGCGTCCCTGGAGTATGTGAGTATGTATGTATGTATGTATGTATGTATGTGTCTTGTTTCAATGTGTGTCATGTGTGGGGCCGGAGCGCTGCTCCGGCTCCACACATGTATAGCGTTAGCACGGATCCGTTGGCACCCTTTAGGTGCCGGATCCGTGCTAACACTAGTGTGAAAGTAGCCTTAGCGGCAGCAGGGGACTAACAGATCAGTATGCTTCGCTCCGCAGGTCCAGCCATGTCCAGCCCCTTTAAGCCTCATGTGAAAAATGTATGGTATTTTCCATCTACTGAATATTTATACTAATCTGCCTCTGACAGAAGTTGTCAGGAAAGAATGAGGGCTCATGTACATGACCTTACATTTCTTCAGTGTGCCCTCCCTTTCACGGAGAGCACACTGTCCCCAATCATTACTATGAGACATGCCTACATCTCTCTATTTTTGTGGATCAGTGTTGCTGATCCACTAATCTCAGCGCAGGTCCTATTTTTGTCCATATTTGTGAATGAGAATAGCGCAGATCTGTTTTTTTGCAGACCAAAATACAGACATGGCCATGTTCATAAGGCCTAAAGTCATCTGCAGCAAATCTAGCACCATGATAGCAGATCCATCAACAGCAACTTTTAGACAGCTTTAAGATAGCAGCATGAGATTAAGTTTTTGCAAAGGGTAGAGTAAATAACGGCACGTCCCAAATATTATGTAAAAAAGCCCATTGGGCGTTCCAGCATTAGGCAAGTCCTATCCCCACCGATCAGAAAGTGATAGCACATCTTAGACCAGTGATGGTGAACCTTTTATAGACAGAGTGCCCGAACTGCAAACCGAAAACCCACGGATTTATTGCAAAGTGCCAACACGGCGATATAACCTGAATACTACAGTCCAGTATAGTATATCTTCCATGTACTTTATCATTTAGCTATAATATCCTGACTACATTCAGTGTGCTGCCTGTGCTGTTCATAGTGCGCCGATGAATGATAGAAGTCTAAGGCATATTGGTACACCAGAGACTTTTTCCAGGGTACGAGTGCCCACAGAGAGGACTCCGAGTGCCTCCTCTCGTACCCGTGCCACAGGCTCGCCACCACTGTCCTAGACAGATGCCATCACTTTCTTTGTTCAGTAAACATGAGCGGCTTCCCTCCACTCATTTATATGGGACTGCAGAAAATAGCCATGCATGCCTGCTTGGCCACTTTCAGAAATCCCATAAAAATGAACGGAGAGCATGCTGCACATGCATAGTGCACTCTCTTTCACTGTCTGGGGCTTGTTCTGGAGATAGGAGTGGGTTCCAGAGATGAGACCCACACCTATCTGACCTTGGTGGCATATCCTAGCAATATGCTGTCAACGTCTCCTAGATGATAAAACCCGTCACATTGAACATGGTGTCTGAGCTGCAGGCAGCATGTTATAGAGCAGGAAGAGCTGAGCAGATTGATGTATAGTTTATAGAAGATTCAGTGTAACTTATCACTTCTACATTTACATCTCTGCTCTTTCTGAGCGCAGTAGTTGAATAGAAAGTCTTATTCATGATCGATACACTGCCTCTACATAACTCCGGCACATCCACTGCCAGCTATAGGGGGTATTAAAGGGGTTCTCCAGGAATGAAGAAAATGAAAATGCTTAAATATTACTTTATTATAAATATATTCCCAAATACTTTTCATTAGTTATAACGGCTCATTTTGTCTGGGGAGCAATCATTAGGAGAAATAAAATGGCCGCCATCCTATTAGTTCACACAAAACCTGTCCTAATCACACAGGAGGACAAGGTACTTCAACACTGAGGTAAAGAGCTGCCTCATCCTCCTCTCTGTTCTACTTGTCAGGGATTATTATCCTGAATACAGTTTAATATGATCTTCAGCTGAATCTCTGTAGGATTGGCGTTCATGAGGAGACGAAGTAAAGAGAGGATGGACAGGACAGACTGTGGTAATGGAGATGCGCACAAGTGTTGCTGCTCATCAACCACATCTCCACCTCCTCCCTGTACTTCACATCTCCTCATAACCTCCATTCCTACAGAGATTAAGCTGAAGATCTTATCATCTGTATTCAAGATCATAAACCCTGACAAGCAGAGCAGAGAGGAGGATGAGGCAGCTCTTTCTCTCAGTGTTGTGAAGTAACTTGTCCTGTTGTGCGATTAGAACAGGTTGTGTTTGTGATAATAGGACAGCACCCATTTTGTTTCTCCTAATAATTGCTCACTAGACAAAATGAGCCATTATAAATAATGAAAGATATTTGAGAAATTATTTATAATAAATATTTAAGTATTTTCATTTTCTTCATTCTCTGAGAACCCCTTTAAGACCAGCATCTAAAACGCCAGTCTTAATAAATAACCCCCTTAGTTTATATTATATGTATTTCCTGATGACTACTCTTTTGAGGAAGCGGTCTTCCATTTAGAAGTGGCAGTGGACGAAGTTATGTAGATGCTGGCGCCACTTCATAACTCTGGCAGGTCCACAGCCAGCTAAGGGCTTTATTAAGACCAGTGTCTAAAACACCAATATGCCCCATCATTTTTACTAAAAGTTTTGCTGCAAAACTATATATCAATCTGCTCAGCTCTTCCTGCTCTATAACACGCTGTCTAGTATGACTAGTCACCTGCAAGAACTTGCTTTGATAGGGTAATTGATACATATTTCATTTGCATGGGAATAATTTGGTAACAGTGTCACAAGGTTTCCGTTTTTGCTTTCTTCTGGATCAATACAGCATTGAAAATAGGTGGGCCCTGATGGACATCACTATGTAACTAGAAGCTTGTATCTGTAATGTATTATTCATGCGTCATAAGCCTTTCTAGTTGATTTAATAAACATGTGAATTATCAGAAAGTGCAAGACTCCCTAATGTGCCATATTCCACATCGCTGATGGAGAGATTCTGTCCAAACCCATGCACTAGATGGTGCACGGACTAATACTTCCCAGAACTACTCCATTCAGTAAGCAGCAATCACACCTACTCTGAGGGACGTCTACCAGAATGGAGGCCCTTTACTGGGAAACAGGCTTGTTTCTTTTTAATAAAAATTAAGGGGAGTTCACGTCACAGTTTCATTTTCCATTCTTTTGATCAGTCAGAAGAACAGAATAAACAAAAACAGGATCCTGTAAAAAACAAAAAAAAACAAAAAACAAAATAGATCCTGTGCATCAGTTATGCACATCTGGCATCTGTTCAGGCCATTTCCTGACTTTCCCTCCACCCCCCATCCTGTCTAAAAAAAAAAAAAAAAACGGAGGATCCAGGATCCTGTTTTTTTTTATTTCCATTCTTCTGACGAATCAGAAGAACGGAAAATGAAACAGCGATGTACGAAAGACAAAAGGACATCAGGGTCCGCTTAGAGGCAGCTTTTTATACCGTCTATTGCACATACAAACAAGCGACTGTCCAGAGAGACTGGTACAGATTCCTAAAACAAGTGAGTGGCTGGCACGGACGGTGGAGGACTAACAACCTAGATATTCACAGTCTGCTCAAGTACATCTTAGCATGATCAGCCTCTCAGTGTGCTGGCCCTTTAAATGCATATATGACAAAGGCGAGATTGTTACTTTCATGGGGATAATTGTATCCTGCCAGCACTAACCATTTGCTTCACACATGTCAAAAAATGGTAATGACAAAGAATAAAGACTGCTCAAGAAATGGTTTTTTAAGTGTTATATTAACGTTCATTTCTTCAAGCGACAGCAAAGGTCTCTCCTTGCTGCAGGAGATGGGCTCAATAGAAAGCCTGTGGGCCTGTCTCGATTCCATCCCTTGCAGCAAAGAGAGGGGGCATTATTATTATTTCTGGGCATAATATGGAGGGCACTACTACTAAAAAGGCCACACTCAGGGACAATTATCACTGCAAGGGGCAGTATTACCAATGAGGGCAGTCATGGATAGAATTATTATTTTTGGTGGGACCATTGGGAACACTTTGGGGGACTTTCTGTATGGAACTGTTATTTATTTATTTTATTTTTTCTAAGTACAGTATTTTGGGTCAGTCAGGAACACAATAGACACAGTATTAGGGTTATCAGCAGGATAACTCTGTTGGGGCACCAGGAGGGGAAGGATGATAGAAAAGTGAGGAACCTAAGATATCTGTGTGGCAAACTCTGCAGAGATGAGACATGGCTGAAAGAAGTCATAATGTGTTGTTTGGGACAAATGGAGAAGAGGAAAGAAAATGCCTTTGTAATATGTAATCTGTCTTTAGCACTTGGGCTGGGGATTGGATCAAAATTTTAACACATACTTATTGTAGCTTGGGCCCCAAATCCTAGCAACTCCCATAAATATAACCATAGGTAGCATGAAAAGCTATCAGGTTACCACATTACACAGAACAATGGAGGAGATTTATCAAATCTGGTACAAAAGAAAACAGTCTTTGTTGTCCCTAACAACCAATCACAGGGCAGGTTTCACTATTCTAGACCACACTATAAAATACAAGTGGAGCAATGATTAGGTGCTAAGGGCAACAAAGTTTCTCTTTCACACAAATTTCATAAATCTGCCTCAAAGTTTTAAAAAGAGCTGGGCGCGAAGGGAACTGTCCAGTGGGTGGCTCTCTTCCAGATTTTCCTTGCCCAACTCCGCTTGATTGACAGGGCTTTCCCACAGTCTCCGGTGAGAGCTGTGGCCTCTTTCTAGGCTTGAGCGAATCGACTTCGGATGTAACATCCGAAGTCAATTCGCATAAAACTTTGTTCTAATACTGTACAGAGCCGGAGCTCTGTACAGTATTAGAATGTATTGGCTCCAATGAGCCGAAGTTATTACTTTGCGTAGTCTCGCAAGACTTCGTGTAATAACTTCATAAATTCATTTTTACTGTAAAAAAAAACACTTGGAACCGAACCGGAATCTGGATTTTTTTTTTTTTTATAGTAGAAATGAATTCATGAAGTTATTACGCGAGACTTCATAAAGTAATAACTTCGGCTCATCAAAGCCAATACGTTCTAATACTGTACGGAGCTCTGGCTCTGTACAATATTAGAACAAAGTTTTATGCAAATCGACTTCGGATGTTTCATGGTAAGTCGATTCGCTCATCCCTACTTGTGACCATACATTCATTGGTCACAAAGACAATGCACAGCTCAGTACCATTCAAGTAACTGGTGCTGAGCTGCAATACCAAGCACAGCCAATATCCAAATGAACAGCGCTGTGCTTGATAAGCTGCAAGGCTATGGCCGCGGCACTCAGAGGTCCAGTGAGCGCCGCACCTTCCTCAAACAGGATAGGTCATCAATATGAGATCTGCAGGGATCCAAATCCCAGAACCCTCCTCCAACTGTTTGAGGGGGCCACATCTTACCAAGAATAGTGCTGTCCACTGGATAGCCACTGTGCTTGGTATCGTAGCTTGGCCCGTTCACTTGAGCTATACTTAGGCCATGTGACGAATGAAAGTGACGTCACCTAGCCTAGAAAGAGGTCTAAGCGCTCATAGACCATCGTAGCCTCTTCATACAGCTGATCGATGGCGCTGGGAGTTGGACTCCTGAGGATAGGCCACCAATACGAAAATCCCTTTAACTCAAGAAATCAAGCGTTAACTGCAGTCACAAAATTGCATACAACTCAGTCTAGTACTATGGGCAGCAGATGCAGACTGATAGTTAAAAACTATTCTCTACAGCATCAAAAAATAAAAGTCTAGGAGTAGCCCTGACCTAACCTGCTCATTGCCCCAAATAAAGGTGGCCAACAATCAGCTGACAAACACTCGTTTCTCAACAGATTGCAACTTTTAGGTGCACATAAAACTTATTTGACATAAAACTTGTTATCTGACACAAACAGGGGATAAGCTGCCGTATGAAGTGCAGTGGTCGGAGCCGTCTAGTTCCAGATACAGAACATTTGATCAGAGGGACTATGGGGAGTCTGACCCCTGCTGATCCGATCCACAGGATAGGCCATCACTTGTAAAGAACCGGATAACCCATTTAAAACGAGCATGGATCAGATCTAGCTCATTATACCCGCTTGCCATTTCAACAGCAAAAGAGGAAGCAAAGCCGCCTCAATTCCGATCGAGGCATCTAAGGGGGCAGTAGGAAATCTTATTAGCACAATAGGCAGCAAGGCACATGGCAGGAGACACCATCTATACTAGATCTCTCCTTCCAAAGTGTACATTCTCAAAGATGATCAAGAAATAGCTTCAATTCATAATCCTCATTCTTACCTTCTTCAGTGGGATTAAATCCACAGATATCACATATGCTTCGAACCCACCGATTCATTTCCTCTTCACTTTCGGCCACTAAATAAAATATTCGGTCGATGGTTTTGATATCAAAAATATAACTATGTTCAAATTCTTTTTTGGGGAAAACCAGTCCAGCATCAACTTGCTCACAAAGGTTCAAGTCAATAATACGAATAGGCTTCTTTGCATGGTCATTCTTGTAGTATTCTAGCACATCAGGATCGCCTGTCAAACGTCCACTGCGAAGGACAAACCACCTCCGCTTCCATGCCTACAAGAGAATGAAGACAGTTGTAAATGACCTATACACCTCCTCACCGGGACTAGGCTAAAGATGTAAAGAGGTCAAAAAATGTAAAAGTATTTAGCACCCATCATTGCTAATTCAGACGTAATCTAAGATTCCCAGATTTCCTGAACTTACCTGTAGAGTTAAAAACATACAAATGCTAATTAGAACATACTAAACGCTGGGCCCCAACTGTTCTACTGTCATCATGAGAGGATCAGCGACCGATATCAGTGAAGAGAAACACAAGTGACAGGACCACATAAGCCATAGGGCAGGGGTGGCCAACCTTACAGACACAAAGAGCCAGGGAAAAAAAAAGTATGACTACCAGGAGCCACAAGCTATACATTTGCACACGAGTCACCATATTTTTCACCCTATAAGATGCACCTAGGTTTTAGTGGAGGAAAAATACTGTAAGAGAGATTTTTTTTTTTTCATCTGATCTGAGGTCTAATGAAAAATATATCGGACCTAAAATATGATCCTCAACACAAATCAGACTCCCAGTGTCAGACCCTCAGTGCTCAGATCTCCTCCCTTGCTCAGATCAGACCCCTTATACTCAGATCTGAACCTCCTGTTCATATCTGCCCCCCCATACTCAGATTAGAACCACCATGCTCAGATCAGACCCCCCATGCTAAGATTAGAACCCCACCCCATGCTCAGATCAGAAGCTAATTCTCAGTTCTATAATTTAGAAAAATCTACCTCCCCTGATTAGGCACTTGCTACACTCTTTCCAATGTGACCTGATGCGCACAATGCCAGGTGATAGTGCGCGTCTCCACATATTAAGCTCTGACACTGTGCGCATCGGGATGTAGTGAAGAGTGAGCTGGAGCCGCAGAGTAGCAACATGCTCAATCAGGAAGAGATCTGAGCATGGGGTGGAGAGTGAGCCGGCCTGACTGCTTCCCGGCTCCACCAAAAGAGCCACACTTGAAGAGGCAAAGAGCCGCATGTGGCTCAAGAGTCACAGGTTGGCCACCTATGCCATAGGGCAACCCCAGGCCAATGCAGGAGGTAAGTTTGAGCCAACAGATTTTTTTTCTGGACGGTCTATGTAATGTCCAGGCTACAGATATTGATCTGTCCGAATTGGTCATCAATATCAGATCTGTGGAGGTACAACACCTGGCACCCCCACGATTAGCAGTCAGTGCTGCAAACTATGCTGTGTATGGTGCTGGGGGCAGACAGCGCTATATACAGTGTAGTGGTCATGCTAGGGTACTGCAGCTCAGCACTCATGCCGGCACTGGAAACTACAGTATATGGAGCCTCCTGCTTCTGCAGCATAAATCATTAGTCCCCGGCAGGCCATAAACAGCTGATCGGTGACAGTGTATTGTGGGACCCTCACCGATCTGATATTTACGACCTATCCTGAGGACAGATCATCAATATCTGAAGCCTTCTACAAATCATAAACATTATATAAGCCTATAGGTCAGGGATCAGCAACCACCGGCAAACTACAAACTACAAGTCCCCGAATCCTCCTTTCTCTTCTATGAGATTTACAAACACAGAGTAAGTGTGCATGCTGGGAGTCGTAGTTTCACAGCAGCTGGGGTGCTGAAGGATGCTTTAGGCGAGTATACTGATATGAACACATCAGGAGACCCCACTGTAATCTCAGAAATGGTGACAATCTCTCTCTAAATGATCATAACCTGTACAAACAAAGTTATTGGAGGATGCTGGAGAAAAAAAAAAAAAAAAAAAGTCTCCAATGTTCATGACCTGTTTAGTAACCTGAAGACGGCTGGCAACCCTGGTGTGGTCTTGGTACTAGGAAGCATCTGTGACTGGCAATCTTTTATTGTAGGAGAAATTTACATTTTGGGGACAGGTATTACAATGAATACTTCCCAATTCACATCACAGAAAGTGAATTCCAGTTGGACATTTTAATACTGTCAATTCATCTGGTGACGTAAAACTCTTTAAAGTTTACAGCAGAGAGAGAGAGGTTCTGAATTGGTGTCAGAGGCCAAACATGTCACCTCATTACAAAATAGTCATCCTTTTCACTACATCCTCTATTTCCCCTCCCCCCGAAAAAAATGTCTGAATTGTTTGGATTACTCATCAAAATGACTCTTTCCAGCGTTGTGCTTCCCTCAGATGTCTAATTGCTTTGCGCAGTACATAACTAAACTGCTAACTTTAGTACATAAGCACCTGCTACTCTTTATGTTGGTTCCTTTCAATAAATGAGTCACTCATTGGGACTGGCACAGATTAGACGAGAATGATGGGGGGGGGAGCAAATGACTAACTGTGCACTTTAATAGGGCATATACAAAGGTCTTTTGGCTGCTAGTACAAAGAAGAGTTTAGTAGTAGCATAAAGCGTAATGCCAGACAAGCAAACTGACATCAGCACCCATGCTAATCATAGTACAAAAGTGCCTCTGTTTTTGTCAGATTGCACAAAACTCCACATAAATTACTCTTTGTAATTGGAGAATATCTCACATTCTTACGGCGCTTCTATTTTTGGATGTAACATATTCTGGACTGCAGTACTGATCTTTCCCGTCTGGTTTAGAATCCACTTAAAATTAAAAAAAATAAAAACAACTACTAACGCATCTGAAAGCAAAACTAGAAAATGACGACTTTGCCTAGAAAACAAATTACACTGCGCGTTTAGCCGGAACTATACAGGGACCAGTAGTCATGGCACAAGCTAATATCAGGCGAAAGAAGCCGAGCATGCAAGTTATACAGAAATCCTGCAACAAAGTCTGTGTGTAAGCCAAGTCCTAATGGGGTTTTCCTATCTGGACATTTACAGCATATGCATCGGAGGTGCTGAAAATGGACACGTGGCCGCACATGCACAGCTCTCTCCTTTGACTTCTATGGGAGTTCTGGAAATAGCCAAGTAAGTACATGCAGCTATTATCCAAAATCCCACTGGAGGGAATGGAGAGAGCTCCGCGAGAGCTTCCACCCGTCCATGCCGGAGCGAGACTGGGGTGATGTCAAAGAGGTGGGACCTGCACCTACTAGACACAGCATGACCTGGCATAACCTGTTTACAGGTCATAAGTGTCCAGATCTGAATACTCATTCCAGTTTCTTTTTTTTTTTTTAGGTAGCTTTACACCAAACCTATGGCATGGGTGCCTGAGGTGGCACTCAGAGCCCTCTCTGTGGAAGGAGTCTATGGTGCACCAATCTGCCTTAGACTTTTCCTGCCACTCATCAGCGCAGGACACACTATGAACAGCACAGGCAGAGAACTGAATGTAGGCAGGATATATAAGTACATGGAAGATATACTATACTGGACTGTAATATTCAGGGTAAATTGTCGTGTTGGCACTTTGTGATAAATAAGTGGGTTTTGGGTTGCAGTTTGGGCATTAGGTATCTAAAAGGTTCGCCATCACTGCTATACACCATAGGCCTTATTTGTAAGTCCACATCAGTTCTGCCGACATAAAAACTAAGCCCATTATATATCCATGGTTAATCAGTTCTTGCATCCGAAAAAAAAAACAACTCTTTTTTCTAACAGTTTTATCAATTTTCTATGCAATGGATCAGTGGAAAAGAAACCACATACAGATGCTGTGTTGCAGTCCGTGGTTTTCGATGACGCATTGACCTGAATACTTCTAGAGAACGTTACCTCCAGAATACCATGATTTTCAGGCTTACCGAGCAGCTCTCGCCCTGGATGACCTATCTCACAACATACATACACTTGGAAACCAGTAAATCTATCAGCATATGTTCCTATTGCAGGTAATGCAAGCCAAGACTGTGATTTATGAAACTTATGTAATGAAAACATGAATATGATTTGCATGACCTTGAGGTAGCAACGGCGAGTAGTAAGCCAAGAACGGAGGATTGTTGACAAGGCAAATGCAAATAAATTAAATGCATGTTAATTAGCACTTTAGGAAATTGTAGTCCAGGAAGTAAAACTGATCTAGAAGTGAACAAATAAGGAAAAAACAGGCTGAATGGAAGTTTCCACTCCAGTAACCACCATCCTCATCATCTGTTCCGCATGCACATTTGGATAACATTTCCTGTTTTTGAACTATTGTCACCACTAGCTCGGGTTTTTTTTGCTGTTGCTTCTAACTTTAGCAGAGCTGTGTAAACAGCCAAACGCACTAAAAATAAGGATTTCTGCACATTAGTTAAAGGTATAGTTTCTTTTCACTAGATAAAACGTTTCAAATAGACTAAAAAAAATTCCTCTCCAGTCACTTTTATTCCTCCAGTTGGAAGTGACCATGCTGCTTATTACAAGTTTGCTGGTGCTTTGGATGAGATACTGCTTATCGATGACACTATGGCAGAGATTAATTTATTGCTACTTTACAATAATCACAATGCAAGAAGAAGCCTCTACAGCAGGGATGCCCAACCTGCGGCCCTCCAGCTGTTGTAAAACTACAACTCCCATGATGCCCTTCTGTACGCTGATAGCTGTAGGCAGTCCAGGCATGCTGGGAGTTGTAGTTTGGCAACAGCTGGAGGGCCGCAGGTTGAGCATCACTGCTCTACAGCTATAGATGTCATTCTGCACTGAGGACTAGTACACTGGGCCTAAAATCCAAACCCATACTAACTATTGTGAATGGTCACAAAAGCTCAACTGATACATCTTGTCACATATTTCCGGAGACTTCTGCTGCACAATAGTTTGACCAAGAGAGCCATAGCTTCTGAAAACCTTACACATAACAAGGAGCAGAAAGCAATAAGGCCTGAAGGCTTGTGTCTTAGTGTAGGTTCACACAGAGTTTTTTGGAGGAGGTTTTGAGGCAAGTTTCCCTGCAGGTTTTTCTGTCAAACCCAGAAGTGGATTCAGCAGGAAGAAGTCCTTTCTTTATATTTCTGGTTCCTTTCAAATCCACTTCTGGCTTTGGGTGAATCTTACAGGAAAATCTGCCTCTAAACCTCCTTTAAAAAACCTCTGTGTGAATCCACCTTTAGGGATAAGACAATCTGTCACCAGGAAATTCAGTGTTAGGGCTCATGCACACGAACGTGTGCGTTCAGTGCCCGTGCTGTGGACCATAATTTGCAGTCCACAACACAGAGGCACTGACTGTGGGGCCGCCGCATTCGGCTCGCGGACCTATTCATTTGAATGGGGTCCACGGTCCGCACCGCAAAAAAGTAGTGCATGCACTATTTTGCGGTGCGGAGGCACAGCCAGAAACACCACGGAAGCACTACAGTGTTCTGATGCGTACCTCCGCTCCGCATCTCCGTGATTGCTGACCCATTGGCGTATGCGGGCCGAAATACGGGCACAGGCCGGCACCTGTCGTGTGCATGAGCCCTTAATGGGGTTTTCTGATTGTTTTCTACTGATGACCCTTCCTCAGGATGAGTCAACAATAATAAATTGAAAGGGATCCAACTTCCGGCACTCCCGAACAGCTGTTTGAGAAGGCACCACTGTGGCCTCCTTGCAGCTCACCAAGCACAGCGTCGTCCACCGGATAGCAACTATGCTTGGTACTGCAGCTCAAACCCATTCACTTGAATCCCTCAACATACAATATTAATTGGTTCCAGGACGACCATTGTATGTTTAAACCATAACTCTATGGAAAATGGGCACTTTGTTTTGAAGCCTCAAAATGTCAACCTGAAGTAAGGAAAAAAAAAAGGAAGATTGAAGCAAATAAAGCACAAGCAGTCAAAAAGTGCTTCTCTACAAGGATGGGAGCATCTTCAGCATCTGTTCTTGGCTTTTTGGCACTGCTGAAAACAAAACGTCCAAATTAATTTGTCTGTGGCGTTATCTTCTTGAAGTGGCTCTGCACCTTGTCTTCATAATCACAGGTTTTAAGTGCAGTAAGAGCAATGTCTGGGTATTTTCAGACAACACTCTTTATAACTTTCCAGGAAGAAAACAGGTCCTTCATCTCTTGAGCGGTGATAACTCGGTCATCTTCAAAATGCTCCTCTTCTCCACTGTCATGCTCTGTTGACTTCTCAAGTAACTCTTCTGTTGTCAGTTTGCTGTCTCAAGGTGGCCATAAACATTAGATACAATTTGGTGATGGTTGAACAGCAGTTGAACAAACAATCATCTGGTGAACATTCATTTCACAGACATGGCCATACATACTTTAGTCCATACTGGCCATTACAGTTGTTCACACATGTTCAATGAAACCGTGCGAAGGACGAAAGATCTTTCTGGGAACATTCTTTCAAAGAAAGATCTTTCATTCACAAACAATCTTTCTTTGAACAAAAGATCTTTCATCACACTGGACAAAAATATTAAACATGACCAACTTCTTTTTAAACGATCATACTCAGTCATCGGTCTTAAAGGATCGTTGTTATTTCAACCGACAAAATGTTCATTTCGGTTGATATCTTCAGTTTTGATCAACTTTAGACTAATGTTTATGGCCACATTTAGTCTTGAATTAGCTCTTCCACATTATCTTCATCAGACCCATAGGCTGTGCTAGAGTGTCAATTTCATGTCCCTATGAGCCACAGAAACAGATGCATCATACACGACAAAGGGCCACAAAGATCTTCAAGGAGAAATAAGGACACAAATGAAAACTTCATTCCATGCACTAACAGTTAGCCTCACCCAGTTCAAGGCGATACATTTTGTTTTCCAGAACTCTTTCAATGTCATGTTTTTGACTGCTTCGGTCACTTTAAAGCATTTAGCAAATATCATTGTTAGATAGCTTCTTAAAGTTTGAGATGACCTGTTGGTCCATGGGTTAAAGAAGTGGAGTTTGGAGTTAGAAAATTAATTGTGATAAAAGAAAATTGGGCCTCCAGTGATTCTGCCAGTGCTGGGTAATGATCGGGAACTCACTAACAGCAGCAGCACTTTTAAACACATGTTGGGTCACCCAGCTCTTCCTATTCTTCTGTTTAAAAACTCTAGGAGTTTCAGAATGGTAAACCAACATTGGTTTTAGCTTAAAGGGGTTGTCTCATCTTGACTAATGGGGGCATATCGCTAGGATATGCCCCCATTGTCTTATAGGTGCGGGTCCCACCGTTGGGACCCGCACCTATATCGAGAACGGGGCCCCGCAAGGTGGTGGCTGGAGGACTCCGGTCCGGCCACCACCAAGCCGGCTCCCCATAGAAATGAATGGGAGCGCACCGCGCTTGCGCGGCCACCGCTCCTATTCATTTCTATGGAGCCGACGGAAATAGCCGAGCCAGCGCTCGGCTATCTTCGCCGGCCACATTGAAAATGAATGGAGGCGGCTGCGCATGCGCAGTGCGCCCCCGTTCGCTTTCGGGGCCCCGTTCTCGATATAGGTGCGGGTCCCAGCGGTGGGACCCGCACCTATAAGACAATGGGGGCATATCCTAGCGATATGCCCCCATTAGGCAAGATGAGACAACCCCTTTAAATCCCCTAATGCACTAGAACCCAGCAAAAGGGTTAGTTGGGCTTTCATAGGCTTATGTCCAGGAAGGCTCTCTGGTGATATACAATCTCTTGGGCATTTTCTTTCAGAATAAACCTGTTTAAACTGAAAACTTGGACTCAAATTCCATCGTAAAGGAATCTGCTGGCTTTCGCTCCATGTCGTAAGAAACTCTTCTCCTCACATCTTTGCTTGAAGCGTTCAAACCAACCTTTGCTGACTCTAAACATTTCACAACGACTTGTACCAACAGTGTCGCCACTCTGCCTTTGCTTTCAGTTCTTCAAAAATGCATTTTGCAAGTTCACAGAAGACGTTTCCAGGAAGACGCTTTTCTTTAATCCATAAATACAACAACCTCTCCATCTCGACGATAAAACCTCTGCCCCAGTACACTGTGGTTGATTGGACAGTCATTTTGCTGTTAAAGAGGACCTTTCATGGGTCCAGGCATAGGTAAGCAAGGACACCGTTTTGTAGGACAAGTAATGGGGATGTAGGTGTTCTTACTATTTTTGCAGGGCACCGCTCCGTTCGCCCGCTGCCCCCCTGTAAAGTTCAGGTGAGCGCTATGCTAATGCATAGCATCGGAACAGGGAGGAGGAGACGCCAGGGATTCTCAATGGGCGTCTCCTTCTCCCTGGCTGTGACGCTCTCTGCTGCGACTGGACAGCGCTACAGCCAGGGAGAAGGAGATGCCCATTGAGAAACAGGGCTGTGTCCTCCTCCTCCCTGTACCCATGATATTCATTAGCACACCAGGCAGAAGTGAACGGGGGGGGGGCACAGCAGGCGAACAGAGCGGCGCCCAGACAAACTAGTAAGCGATCCCTGCACTATGCCCTACATAACCTGCTAGTTATTTCATAATGTCTGGACCCATGAAAGGTCCTCTTTAAATTGGTCTTTATTAAAAATATGGCATCTTTTTTTCTGTACAGAGATGACATTCTCTAGTAGCACCCTTTGGATTTTCTGTCCTTTCCATCAGACCAGGAGCTGACAGACTCCTTATCTCTGCTCTCTGACTTTCTAAACACTCATTATAGATCAGTTCTTATTCTACTGATAAGAATGTGGCTTAAAGAAAAACTCCCGCAAAAAATTTTATTCCATGTCCTGCTAGAAATGTACATGATGTAATCTGTAGTGAATGTCATTTTCTTACCAGTAGCTGAATTTTTGAGTTATATCATCCTGAAGTTTCTTATCCGTGTTATGTGACTAGGAATTAGACTCACCAACTCACACAGCACCTTATGTGTGGACAGGAAGTCTAATTCCTATGGGAGCCTCACTTTCAGTCTCATAGGAATGAATAGAGAAGTGACTGGCTTGCTGTCCTGGGTCAGTTGGAGGTCAGGGAGTTGGTCACATGACCCAGCTACAATAAGAAGAGAGTGGAAACTCTCAATTTCAGCCTCTGATAAGAAAATGACATTCACTACAGATTATATCATGCAGCTTTCTAACAGGTCAGAGAATAAAATTTTTTGCGGGAGTTCTTCTTTAAAGGGAACCTGTCATCTCCGAAGCACCCCCTGAACTACAGTAAGCGGTGTATAGTGTAAGTGATGCTGAATCGGAATATGTAAGTTTTATCTTCATACTCACTTCGCATGTACGGCCATTCATTTCTATGGGACTGCAGAAAATAGCAGAGTGCTGGCCTCGCTATTTCCGCCAGCCCTATAGAAGTGAATGCAGCATTGGCCGTGCTTGTGTGCTGTGCTTCCTATTCATTTCAATGGTACATGACCATTTTCAACATTCCCATTCAAATGAATGGAGGGAGGTCACACATGCATAGGGCGCCCTCCATTCTAAAGATAGGTGTGGGACCCACAACCATCTGACAGTGGAGGCATATCCTAGCGATATGTCCCCAACATACACAAGCCATCAGTAGCTAC